>VZQC01008195.1:335879-474925 GCA_009823505.1 Rhizomys pruinosus | reverse complement strand
ACAGAGGGGTTTGATGTTTGTAGCAATCTGAGGCTTTTCTTCCTTTCAATGTTCAGATGGGCCAACCTTTCTGTTGGCACTTTCTGGTACATCCTACTCAATGCAAAGCTGTATCTTTTCTTTCTCAGCCATTAAGTTGGTGACATTTTGACCTGTTGGAACATACAAATCTTTTCCTGTAGTTAGTTTTAAGATTTGAATTGCAAGGTTTTTGACAAAAAGGTTTCATATCTATCTGTATCCCCCCCTTTTTTTATTTATTTTTTTCCCATGAGTCTCCAGAAGGCAGTTGTATTATACATAAGTATAGGGTGGAATCAAGGCACAGATTTCATCAAATTCACCCATGCTGTTTTGGGTGACTGTATGTGATTAACTTGGGAAACAAACTTAATTCTTAAGTTAAATCATCCTATAGGTGAAAGAGAATGCTACATGGTGATAGTGTACAACAGAAAAATTATAGAGAACATTTGTTTGTACCAATCCCAAAGGTATCATTATACAGATGTTAAGTACAACAAATGTGGACAACAGCAATTTATATCTCCACTTAACTCAGATGCATTCCCATTTTTATCAGAGCCTTTAAACCAATGTTGTTTAATATATACATATTAGACAAAGGGTAAATGAAAATACTACAAAATAGCTGCTGGACAGTAACAATAAAAGATACAACTTTTATAAACATGTTTTATATCCTTTAGAAGGATAAAACATGTTTATAAAAGTTGTATCTTGAAACATGTGTTCATCAGCTAGCAGCTTATAAGATTCACCCCATCCATTGTTAGCGCCACAGAATTTATTGTTAATGTCCAGCAGCTATTTTGTATTTTTTTCATTTACCCTTTGTCTAATTTAACCCTAATTGAATTCTCCTTTCTCATGGAGGCATTTACATTCAAAGTGGAGATTCTTTTCCTTAGGTATGTAGGGAAAGTGTCCAGTGTGATGGAGATGGAAAGTTTAGTAGTGACAGCCATATGTTCTGTGTTGGAATTTGTGCATTTTGAGCACTAGTTCTGTGTGCCTATGAATTTATCTTGCTTGTTGTCCCATTTCATCCTGAATTCATGGAGAATTAATCCCATCTGTTAAGCAAAGGCTACTAAGTTAATGGTATTTTCTGTATAGAAATTAAAATTTAGTTTTAGCCTTTAGGAAAGGAATTTTTCCAGCAGGTTTTCAGCTATTTAAACACAAAATAAATTTTCTCAAACATTCAGCATTAGATAACTGGAGTTTTTGATGGTTTTGTAACCTACTAAAATTGATAGGCTGTTGAACATTCCACATTCAAAAATTTTGTAGGGTGGTGGGTAATGGGGACTCTTCAATGTTTATTCTAAAATAAATAAAATAAGTTCTTGACTTTTCTCAAAAAGAAAACATTCCTACCTCCATAGGAATGTTTCTTTCACAGTGATTGCAGATTCAGTTTCAAAAAACCCATTCCTAATTCTCTGCTCTTCTTCAGCCCATTTCTGAAAAAAGAAAAAAAAAAAAACAAAACATGTTAAATTACAAGCACTGAATTCAAGAGGGGAATGTAAATAATTCCCCAACTGGCTTAGTTGTATGTTTCAGAAACTATGGTCCCTAGGCCAACATCACCAGCATCACCTAGGAACTTGTTAGTAATAACCATGCCAGAGTTCCTGCCCCCCCCTGGACAATGGGATAAAATCTCTGGGGAACAGAGACCAGCAATCTGAGTCTCAAAAAGCCCTGTAGATGATTTTGATCTACGCTCGGTATAAAATCCTGTGTTTAGATGTCCCATAGTGTACCTCCAAGGACAGAATTTTCTCCTGTACATCACTTGCTCATAAAGAGAATACATCGACAAAATCATGGTTTTATTTAGGATGTTCAAATGTGCATAAATGGGCTCACAGTGGCTTCAAAACCAACATTTCTGTTTCCTTATGCTCTGGAGAGCAGAGGCAAGAACTGGATATCCAGCAAAATTTTTAACTCTAAAGACAACAGACTATGGCTTTCTATGTTTCTATTGTTCCACGGTCAGGGAAAGAACTTCCACAAGGAGGAAGAAGCTGCTGAGGACAGGGGTTCCCTTGTGGGAAGTCACAGCGGATGTTCCTTCATGAATAAAAGTCCCATGACCATGCACATAGATAAAGAGAATGACATTTATATTCAGCTTGAAATACATGAGAATAATAAGAGAGAGATAATAGTGCAACATGAAGCATTTATTAATGTTGGACTAACTCTGTAGGGGCAATGGTTCGTTTCATTGCTTTAATGTCAGCTTTCTCCATTCCTCCAGTGATTGCAGTGATTGCTGCCTGTGATTTTTAATCAGTAAATGCAAAAGAAAGTGTCCATTGCCCTCAATATATCTAGAAAGGATATGTGAATCATTGTGTTACCCAGAATACAAAAGGTGGACTTTCTCAAGGGTTCATAATTTACATGACAAAATGTCATGACCTGATGAATTCAGATTTACATTTGTTGAATGGTTAAGGTATGCCAGAAACTATACTGAGAGGTTTAGACATATTGTCTTCTTTAAAAATATACTCGCGTTTAAGCAAAGGGATAACATAATAAAGGGAGCAAACCTTGTGTGTGTTAAATTATCCAATAGTGATTCTGAGGGAAGAAAAGCCATTAACAATGGTAGAGTTTTCATTAATCCGCAGTGTGGGGATGGAGACATGGCTCAGGTCTTCCTTCTCCACATCCTGTTCCTCCTTCTCTTCTTTCTCTTTCTCCTCCTCCTCCTCCTCCTTCTCCTTCATCTTCTTCATGTATGTGATTCTATCAACTCCCTTTTTTTTTAAAAATTCTTCCCTGAGCTATATAGTGTGTGTCTTCATCTTGATAAGCACATCTCAAATTTCCAACGTTTTCTTCTGTGGAAATATCTCTCTATGTGAAAAGCTACACAGCATTAAAGCAAAAATAAAGCAGTGGAGCAGGGAGAAAAGGATGCATTTATTTACTTATTTATTTATGGCCTTTTTTTTGACACAGTAGTCCCAGCTGGCCTGGAACTGGCTATATGGCCCATGCTGACCTTGAACTCACAGAGCTCCCTCAGTTCTGCCTCCCAAGTGCTAGTATTAAAGACATGCATCACCATACCTAGCTAGGTACATGCATTTTACAAATATAATTTTTGTAAAAATCAAGGAGGTTTCAGTCTGAAGGACTCTTAAAGCTATGGGAGAGCTATCTATATTTAGTCAATCTAGAAAAGGAAAATCTTATTTCTATGATTTATTATTATTATTATTATTATTATTATTATTTTAGGGAAATAAAAGGAAATGCACCATTGGGCAAAAACCCAACTGGTTGGGGCTTGGGGGGTGGGTGAAAGGAAAAAAGAGTGAAGGGAGTGAAATGAAGTGAAAGTACAGAGTGGAAGTGGAAGAGGGCGAGGGAAATACAGGTTAGTGAAAGGCAGAGAGAGAGAGAGAGAGAGAGAGAGAGAGAGAGAGAGAGAGAGAGAGAAGAGAGAGAGGTTTGCACCTATTTCTATGATTTTTATTAAATTGTTTTACTCTAAAAGCTGCTAAAAGTGACGCTGAGTGACATCCCTTAGAGTCAGGTCCTAGACCAGCATGGAAAATGCTAGAAATTGTATCAGAGTACTTGAACAACCGCTTGAACCCTAGACAGGCACCTCAGGCTAGCTCATTTTGACAGTTGCTAAAGGATCCTCAAATTCAATTTGGTGAGTGGCAAGGTTATCTGCAGCAGAGATATGGACACACAGAGATGGTCTGGGGAAGTGGATTCCTTCCTTTGTGCTGCAGCTTCTCAAGGCATTGTCAAAAGCATTCACTAATTTAACCCCTCCCAGAAACTCTTTTACACTCTGCTTTTCTTTAATAAAGAAGCTGAAGGTTATAGTAGCTGCATTTGACATTCTCAATGTCTGCCTCCTCCACCTAATCCTTTCACTTCATGCTGAGTTCATTTGCATATATAGATGTCTGAATTTCACAGTACTGTTTATTTTTCCAACAGCCTCCTGATATGCTATTTAATTCCCAGCTCTGGTAGTGGAAGATCCTATAAGTTTAGCTTATATTGGGAATGAAAGACATCCCCTGAAATTCTAGCCACTTTCGATTGCTGTGATAAAAAAAAAAAAAACCCTGACCCAAACCAACTTGGTTTCAGCAGTCCTAATATGGTGCTAAAGCCTTGAAATGTACTTAGAGGTCTGCATTCATTCTATGTAAGCATCCAAAGAAGTTGGTTCTATTATCAAAAGAATGCCATGGTAAAAAGGAAAGATGGATGAGCTCATCAGTTGGAAGAGAAGTGCAGGAAGGGAAAAAAGTGAAACTTCCTTTTTCTCAGACTGTTTCTTTGCACTCCCATCAAAAGGTAATGCTTCGATTTAAGGTTGAGCCATCTGGGTTCAAAAAATCTGACGAAAAAAGTCTTTTTCATTTTAATTCATCCAAGGTCTGGTCCAGTTGACAACCAGGATCAGCCACCACACCTGAGCAGTGGGAGTTTTCATATGAGAAACAATCCTTCAGGTTGTGCCTTCTGAGTCTGGCTGGGGCAGTGACTCTAGGCAGGCATCACTCAGCCTGGCATTTGGAATTAAGATGGAGTAAGTTCACTACCCAATACTTATGCAGGGAGAGGGAAGGAAGTGTGTTCTGAAAGCAGATGTCTAACAGACAAAGCATGAGGATGGCACAGCAGCCTCACAGATGCGGTCCCACACTGTGTCATCTTCTTCTAGGGTGATATTGTGGAAGTCAAGCCCAAGCCTTCACTTTCAGCCCCTTTGTTTCCTTGTTTTTGATGAAAAACAAAAACAAACAAACAAACAAAAAAAAACCAGGAACTTTCTAAGGCTTTTCTTGGCTTTCATGTACATTTATTTTTTAATGTGAATTGACCAAGTCAAACTTAGCAATCAATGAGGTGACTAATGTCACATCAGATAGCCCTCCTGGCCATTATTTCAAATGGGGCACTTGAAACTGCCCCACCCCCCTTCTCTACCAGAGAAGATGAAAGTGTCATTTTTGACCTGAGCTCTGGCCTTTGCCTTGAACTTGGCAGTGCCTTCCCTATTACCATTTCCAGCTAAGTCCTTGCCCCCCAGGCAAGACCACACTTTCCTGAAAGAGTGTAGACTTCTCTGAATGATATTTGAAAATAAAACATAATTGATTTCACAGTTCTTTGAACCACTCCTATCAGGAATTGATTTTTTCCCCTTTTCTGTTTTACAATTTAAAAGTGATTTGTGCAATGACAGAAATTCTAATACGTAAATGTTCTTCGCTCTCCTCCTTTATCTCAATTTGTTCCTGGAAAAAGTGTGTGTGTGTGTGTGTGTGTGTGTGTGTGTGTTATATACAAAGTGACTACACTTCTCAAGCATATGTATACTTATATCTGTGCTTGGCTATCACTGCAAATTTTTGAATCTGCCTACTTGTAATAGTGTATATAAATGTGTGTATGCACCCCAATGTGCAGCAAATACTAATGAGCATGTGTACTCAGTATGGTTGCATGTAAATTGCAAGTTTGAATATGTGTCTCTATAACCAGTCATATGAACATGAGTGCTTTGCGTACATTTGGTTCTTGTTCAGGTATGTGCTATGTGAGCAGTTTGCACCTGTAACTAATGCCTGCATCTTAAAATCTATGTAGTTTTGTTATTCTCTTTCTTGCACAAAGAAAGAATAAACAAAATTTAACTTTCATTTGCACGGACTGGGCATTTCCTGCTGTTTTGGGCAATGACTATGATTCATGGTGTTCCCTCTTCTGCCAGCCAGGTATTAGCTGCCATGTCTTCAGGCAGAATAAAGTCGCCCAACTGGATTGCTTCCTAATTATCTGGCAAGGGAAAGTGGTTTTGGAGATGCCACTGATGGACCTAGTAACCCCTCTCATTCTAGCAGCACAGGGACATAGTAGTCCCATAGGACAATACCTTAGAAAACTTTATCGAGTGACATGTGGCTGGTTTAACATAGTGCTGATTGAAATGTTGGTCTGGCAGACACTGTCGGCACTGGATAGACCGCACACTCCTATTTTCAAGCCATTGCCTACCTAGATTTGTGTGAGCAGCAGATCTGTGATTCCTGTCATTCAATCTGTCTGCTTTTGCTGACAGTGCTGCTGGAGTGGTCAGTTATGACAGTGATGGTCAGTAGGGGACGATTCAGGCTTATGCTCAAATAGACCTTGGGTTTTCTTCAGCAGGGAGTAGGGCTCCTGTAAGGAGAATTGTGGCATTTCCCAGGGAAATTATTGTGGAACTCCTATCACTTGTGGAAAGAGTAAAACATCAGACTCATCAGAGCCCTGACTATACAGGTGCTTTTATAATTCAGTGTGGAGGCAGGAATTTGGAATAAATACATGTGCTCTAATCTTGTGTTTTGTAGCCCTAAATGTTGGTGGCTCCTAGTCTTTGTGAGAATGATTTCAGGAGCCTCTGGGAGCAGGGCTAGAACTACTATCAAAATAATGAGGCCTCCATCTTTGCATAAGTGGAAGAATACTACCTTTAGTTTATGGAGGAAATATAGTTTGGTTGGCATGATATGTTGGGAAATTACAATGTCAGCCACAAAAGTTACTTTTAAAGATTAGTAAAACCCTGTTTGCAAAGATCAAATATCAACTCTAGCTGTCCTCTGAGCTATAGATACCCGCTATGCTGCTGATTGCTCAGGTACTTCAAGTTACTGAATGGTCAGGATTTCTAAAGAGACCACATCCTTCACTTCATCAAACTCCTGTACAAATGCACGTTGTCTTCACTCCCAAACAAGTGCTAACCCACTATGTGACTATTTGTCCCTTGCTACATCTCTAACCAGCCTCCAGATCCCTTGAGTAAATTTAACCTCTTTGTGCCAGTTTGTCCCATTGCAAAAATCACCAGCATCCAATCTGACAGAACTCTTGTAACTGGAGTTTGCTCTGTATTCCTAGATTGTGTCCCAGACTGTACTGCTGCCTGATTCATGTCTGTTCTTCATGCTGGAGACAGAGTGACTACAAATCCCACAACTTTGCATCTTAAAACTTCTCTGCTCTTTCCTTCACACTCATAATAATGTGCAGATCAATGAGCATGACCTGGGAGGCCCTCAGTGATTGAATGCATGTCATCAGTCTTGACCCCTTGCTTCACAGCTGGATCATCATCTGCTTTAGCCATTATCTGAGTCTCTTATGTTGTAAAGGAGAACATGCTTCCTCTCCTCTCAGCCCTTCTCATGTGATTTGTCTACATGAAACAAATGGTTTTCTATTCTGGCCATCTGACTAAATCCTGTACATCAATTTGGCTTCAGTTTGCTTCCTCTGAGAGGATTTATGCAGTCCATGGCAGCTGAAGATTCCTTGCCAAATTATCCCCAAAACAAAATTTACTTCCCAAGAACAAAACTCCTCATATCCTATTAGAATTAGCTGACTAATTGATAGTTATCCACATATTGAATTCTCTATATCCTCATATAGAGAACAGTCTCATATTTTCCTCTAGCTCTGTTGCTTAGTAGAGTTTATAAGAATAAGACATGCTCCACAATATGTACAAAGCAAACAAATAAATGAAGGTCCATTAAATACTCTAAATATGATTATATAAAATTATGATATGTGAAGAGACTCATTTACAGACCTCGAGTATGAGTTCCCATGTGTAGGGATTGTTTCTTAAACAAGTGCATTTCACTTTACTCAGAGCAAACTGATCCAGCATACTTATGTTAATATTCATTAAATGAGTTAATTTTTATTGTTTTATTTTGGTCTTTTTGAGACAAGGTCTCCCTGTAGCTCCAGCTGTCCTGGAACTCACTCTGTAGACCAGGCTGGCCTTGAACTCACAAAGATCCGCCTGCCTCTGCCTCCCAAGTGCTAGGATTAAAGGTGTGCACCACCATGCCCGGCTGATTTTTATTTTATGTGTATGAATGTTATACCTGCATGTGGGTAAATACATCCCTGTCACAGTGCCTGCAGAAGTCAGAAGAAGGTGGCTGATCCCTTGGAACTGGAGTTATGGGTGGTTGTTAACCACCATGTGGGTGCTGGGATTTGAACCCAGGACTTATGCAAGAACAACTAGTGCTCTTAACTACTGTGCCATCTCTCCACCCTTTAAGTGATTATTTTATATCACATGATGTACATAACTGAAAGTACCGTTTCTCAACTTTTCTATAAAAATACGTCTAACCCACTGACAAGTGTGGTGGCTCATGCATTTAATCCAGAACTCAGGAGGCAGAAGCAGGACGATCTCTGTCAGATCAAGGCCAGCCTGTTCTTCATACTCAGTTCCAGGCCAGCTGGGGCTAAAGTGAGACCCTGTCTTAAAGAACAAACAAACAAAATACGCCTAACATTAAGGAAAAGATAAGTATGTTTCTAGAGAGAATTTAGATTTATGTAAGCCAGGCGAAAATGCCTCAAGTCTTGAACTGTATTTCAAAGTCCATGCAAATTCTCTACATCCCAAAATGTGTTGTACTAATATAAAAATATAGTTTTAAATTGCTTAGTAAATCACTTGAAGACTATATGACATACCTGTCATCTGGTTTTGGAGATCATGTCACATTACTTCACATAATAATCAATAAAACTAATGCATGATCCATCTGTACCTCTTCTGGGTGTATCTCAAAAAGATCGAGTCAACTTATTATGAAGTCACCTGAATACCCATGTTTATGGAAACATTACTTATGACCTCAAAATGGTTTAATTAATATAGATGTCCATCAATAGATGAATCTAGACCGAATACATTATATATAAGTACCATGGAGTTTTACTGTGTCATAAAGAATAATGAAATTATGTTTTCAGGAAAAGTGTAAAACTGAAGATTGTCATCGTAAGTGAAATCAGTCATACATGCAAAGAAGTGTCACATTTCTTCAAGTTTGTGCAGCTGAGTGAGGAGATATGACCTTAAATGGGGACTATTAGGGAGGTGAAGGAGAAGTGAAAAAAAGTCGGGAGGTGCATATGGTCAAAACACCTTACAAGCCCTGAGAAAATGAAATAACGAATTCCAGTGCTTTATGCAATTAATGTACATTCATAAAAATGGAGCTAACTAACCAGACCCAGTCGGTAAAGATTGTGTGATTTCTACATGGGGAGTTGATGAAATGCCAGTAGTTAAGAAGAACCTATGGTGTTCCCGGAGATCTGATTCAGTTCCAGTCATATGCCAAAATGTCACAAACTCACTCAGATGTACAGTTCTGGGGAATTATCTTTGCCATTATTTAAGGGAATTATCCTGCACACTAATGCAGGCATTAACTCAAACAGAAATAATCACCTAGGAATATCACACAGCTATTTTTGTCTGTCTCTTGCTCTTCCTTCTGCAAGTGCCCTCTTGCTGCCATCTGATAGTTCATTTAAGCAGTAGCTTCCCTCCCACCCTCCGAGCTGCCAGATATAATTGCACATACTGACTCATGCCCTCCCATTCTCTCATGCACAGAACACAGGGCTTTTGAGTTCCTTTGCATTATCCATGTATCCTCATATACCCTCACTATTGAATATCATCTGCAAATTTAATTAGCTAGCAATTTATTACCTTTGCCTAATCATTAGTGAAGTTGAATAACTTCATGAAAAGGAAAATAAGAAACTTTCTCTTGTATTCCGAACAAAATAATTTACCTCATTTTATTATACTTTCTTACCCATCTCTAGCTAATAGTGAAAGGTTGATCCAGGTGATTCCAAGCCAATCAGCAGAGATGTAATGTGATACAGAAAGAACTAAAAACAGTTTTAAAAAGATAAAATCTGGGGCTGGAGAGATGGGTGTGTAGATAAGAGCACTTGTTTGTAATTATGAGGACCCAAGTTCAAATACTCAGGACCCACATTAAAAATATGTCATGGTCACGCCACAAATCTGTAACCCAGTACAACCCAGGACCTTTATGGCCAATAGCCTAGATCCAGGCTCAGTGAAAGACTCTGTCTCAGAGAAATAAGTGGAGGGTGAGAAAGCAGGACACCCAACTGTCTACACCAATGGGTGCATATATGCTCTTTCACACATATATAGTGCTACACACAAAGCAAGATGAAACACAAGGATATCCACTAAAGCCATGCAGTTGTAGCAATTTTGCACTGTTATTTGGCTTTCTAATGCATAGTAGACAACTCTCAAAATGACAGAGATATTTTCGTGGTCCCTCTTTTGGAAGGATTGTCAGTATTGAGGAGACCTTCCTAAAGAATTTGTGTTTCTACTTCATAGCATCAGAAATTAATTTATTTCTTTCACTTATTTCAGAATGTTTTTTTTTTCTCCTCTCTGAGTCATCCAAGCAAATAGTCTAGTCTTTGATTCAGCTGTGATTCTCTAGAAAATTTTATCTGACCTTTGGGAAACAATCCAGTACGGAGAATCAGAGTGAAGGTTACTCTAGTCTTTTTTCAAGATATGGCTCTAAAAGATCGAAAAGGCAAAAAATGGCCAGGCAGCACATTGTCTAGTGCCAGGTGCTTCCTCACTGAGGACTCTGCTGTTTCAGGGACACAAAGAAAGGAGCAGCTACACTGACACACACGCACACACACACACACACACACACACACACACAGATGGACTTTATTTATGTGTATGTATGTGTGACTCGCATGTGCACATGTGAGTTCTGGTATCTGCAGAGGCCAAATGATGGTATCAGATCATTTGGAACTGGAATTACAGGTTATTGTAGGTTGTGGGTTGCCTGACATGGGTGCTGGGAACTGAACTCCTGTCCTCTACAAGAGTAGCAAGGGCTCTTGATCTCTGAGACAACTTTCTACCCCCAATTCAGTGGACTTGTGCATTCACTATTGTACTTCTTTAAGCAGCTATCCAGAACTTAAAGCACCTTTGTAGTATATAAGGTGATGTGTGTGCATTGAAAGGAGGTTGTGTCATTAAAACATCCAGGAAGATGTGTGTTGATAGGACAAGCCCATGATGTGGGAACAAATGATTTCTAGTACCAAGTATGCATTATTATTCACTCACCACATCACTTCTCTGAACTTTGTTACTTTGAATGCTTCATTTTTACTATTATTAATTTGTGTATGTATATGAGAGTGGGGACCCAAGTGGCATGGTGTGCATATGGAGATCAGATGACAACTTTGAGGAGTCTCTTCTCTCCTTTTACTATGGGTTCCAGAAATTAAATTTGAGCCATCACATTTGCATGGCAAGTGCTTTTATTTGCTGACCCATCTCGCTAGCATTGTGTCTTTTTCTTTTACATGAAATAGTATCACCTATATATTTCAACCAACAAAACATTAAAGGAGGTAAAAATAAAAATGCCATTTACTGAATTTTATATGCAAAGAACTTTCTACAATGCTCAGAGCTGAAAATAAATTAGTGTTTATTGAATAGAATACATAGGGTCATTGTAAGGCTGACTTGGGAAAATGCATACGAAGCATTACAGGAGTGCAAATTAAGCATAATCATCACTACCACCATTATTATTAATTGCTTTAATTTACAACTAACTGAGAGGTCTCTGGAATGTCTTCAAAATGTAAATTCGGTAAATGTTTCTAAAATATATGTCAACTATTTTGTCTTGTGAGTTTTTCTGTTTATTTATGTGTTTATGGATTTATTTTTGGTTGATGCAAAGTGAATCATTATTCCTGGTTAAGTGTGTTAAAATTCAGGATTATGGTGAAGGAAGTCCATCATTTGCAGGTTTGCAGATGACAGTTTGAATTCACTCATCGTTCTACATACATATCTCATAATAGAAAGAGAACCAGATGTGTGGAATTCATGGAAGCAAAAGAGCACAATTATTAATGTTGAAATAAGAAGAGGTGGATGGGAGGCACTTGTTCTATCCAGTGTAGTGGGAGGAATTCTAAACTGGTTTTCAGGAAGTCTACATGCAAAGTCTCTGAGCTGCTGACATATAGAAAGGTTGCATTAGTCTTAATGGGCCAGGCTTAATCAGTTAAGCCCTAGAAAAAATAGTTTAGAAATCAATGGGTCAATGCCACACAGATGCTCTCCTGGACCAGAAGCAGTAAAACATCTGGGTATGAGGATACATAGAATGCCAGGAATCACTAGCAGTCTCTGTGAGCTGAGGACTCGGTCTTACAACCAGAAGCAATTTAATTGTGCTGATAATCAGAACCTGTAGAAAATCTTGACTTTTAAATGAGATCCCAGCCTTCACTGATTTTTAACCTCATAGATACTAAACAAATGATCAGTTTGTCAAGGCTTGATTGACAGAGTCTATGGCTTAGTAAATGTCTTTGTTGTAAGTTAATAGGCATGCTGATTTGTTACGTAGTGATGGAAAACTCACATGCACTGAATCATTTTTGTTCTTGTTTCTTTGCTATGACAAGAGTCAAGAACAAGACCCATGTTGACTCAATCAAACAAAAGCCCAGCATAGAACGTGAGAGATGGGGAGAAGGCCCCAACCGTAGCCAAGGAACTACTGGCAAATGATTCTTGTGTGGATGGGGAGTAGATCTTCCTTAAGAGAATAACTCTAGATAGGCTGACTAGAATGCACTGGGTGAACTTGCACTGAGGGACAGCTAGATTAAATGCTTGACCAGACAGGACTTAATACATATGACAGAATCATACATACCATAGTATGACCAGAGAGGAGTTAATACATATGACAGAATACTTCATACCATAGTATGACCAGACAGGACTTAATACACATGACAGAATACTTCATACCATAGTATGACCAGACAGGACTTAATACATATGACAGAATACTTCACAGCATAGTATGTGGGTGCTATGGGATGGAAAGAGGTCTCAATTTGACTAAGGTATATGAAATGCATAAAACCCAATAAAATATTTAAAATGAAAAAAAGAGCTGTGCATAGTGTCAAATGGCTGTAATCCCAGCACTTGGGAGGCAGAGGCAGGTGGATCTCTGTGAGTTCAAGGCCAGTCTGGTCTACATAGTGAGTTCCAGGACAGCTGGGGCTACAGGGAGACCCTGTCTCAAAAAGACCAAAAAACAAAAGACAGAAAAAAGAATACAAACTCTTCTAAAGCTTCGAATATTTCAATTGGAAACCAGTAAAATGGAAAACTTACTCATCTGTGCTGGATAGCTTTAGTGTCAACTTGACACACCTGGGTCGAGGGAGCCTCAATTGGGGAATTGGCTCCATTGGATTCGTCTGTGGCCACATCTGTGGAGAATTGTCTTGATTGTCCAGCAATGTGGGAGTACTCAGCCCACAATAAGTGGTGCCGCCATGGGCAGGTTGTTGTGTACCATATAAGAGAGCAGGCTGGGCATGAGCCAGGGGAGAAAGCCAGTAAACAGCATTCCTCCATGGCCTGTACTTCAGCTCCTGCCTCCAGGTTCCTGCCCTGAGTTCCTGCCTTGGGCTCCCTAAGTGATGAACTGTGACCCAGGAGATGTAAGCTGAATAAACCCTTTCCTCCTCAAGTTGGTGTTGGTCAGAGTGTTTTGTCACAGCAATGGAGGACAAACTAGAACATCATCCTTTCTATTCTTCAGGATATTTCTTAAAATTAATTTTATTCAAATGAATTATTATTAAATCACAGTTTTTACTTGTCTCCTTATTACAGTACGCATTCAACTTCACTGCATAGACTTTATCTTAATCAATAGCCAACTGGTTGCCAGGTACTCAAAGCTGGAATCTTCAGGGTCATTTTCTAGCTCATCCTCCTAAATCTCCAAGACTGAATCAACTCTACTTCCATCTCAGTAATGCCCCATAGCTCTAGCTACTCCTGCAAGTCCAACTCTTCATCTGAACAATTACTATGGACTTCGTGTGCAACTGTCACTTTCATTTGGTCCATTTTTTCATTGCCAAATAAGTTATCTTTGTAAGAGAAAGCGACTTTAGTCTCCTCCCTGCTGAAGCTTGCCTTCAGGCAACTCCACATGGCATTTGGAGTTTCTCACAATCTGGTTTGAGCATTTTCCTTTCCCAGCATTCCCAACCCCTATATTTCTGACATATATATCTCTCCAGGAATGAGATTAATTGAATTGTTGTTCTGCCTCAAAAAAAAAAAAAAAGTATGTCAAAATCCTAAATCTGTTTGGAAATGCAATCAATTAAGTTAAAATCATTACCTGTGTTCTAATTTAATACGAACCAAGGTTTTATAAAAACAGGAAAACATTGTGGAGAGAAAGAGAGAGAGAGAGAGAGAGAGAGAGAGAGAGAGAGAGAGAGAGAAATATCAGGTGCGGGTAGAGACATGCATGGAAAAGGTGACCAAGTAAACAGTTATGTCACCACAAGCCAAGCCAAGAAACACTTGGGATGACCAAATGCAAAAAGCAAGGAGAGATCTACTCTTAGTCAGCCTATGCACCTGCTGAATTGAATGTTCAAATAAACATTGAAGTGTCTGGTTTTTTTATTAGTATTTTTGGTGTTTTCGAGACAGGGATTCCCCGTAGCCCCAGCTGGCCTGGAACTCCCTCCATAGACCAGGCTGGCCATGAACTCACAGAGACCCGCCTGCTTCTGCCTCCTGAGTGCTGGGATTAAAGGTGTGCGCCACCATGCCCAGCATGTAACATTTCTTAATCAAATTTAGACCCATTTCCCCTTCCTTGCTCTCTACCCCAACGAAGCTCATGAATTCTGCCATATATGTCTTACATTGATTTCTCACTCTTTTAAAAAATTCTCAATGCAAAACTTTGCTGTTTGGGGCAGAAGTTTACTATTTCAGACAATTCTTTGACCCAGTCTTTTTTGTTGTTGTTGTTCCTTCCAATTTGTATCACTCCAAAATATGCATATATACAAGCCACACATACACTCTAAACTATAGGTTAATTCTAAAACATGTTTAGGGATTCACATTTTGATATTAGAGTTGTATACATGTAAGGAAAATATTACTTTACATTCCTACATTACATAGCAAGTTGATGAGTAATATCAGGTATCATATTTACTATAAAAGAAAGAAAAAAATATTATTCAGTTTACCTTATAAATAGAGATTTGGTGTTAGGATCCACAAATGTCAGACACCATATGCCCTTTGGTTTTCTGGGACTGTGTTTATGTCTTCTTCAATCTGGGTGATTGAAGAAGACATCAGAAGATGGAAGGAATTCTCATGCTCACGGATTGGCAGAGTTAATATAGTAAAATTAACCCTCCTGCCCAAGTAATAAACAGATTAAATGCAATCCCAGTTAAAATCCCCATGAGCTTCTTCACAGACCTAGGAAAAAATCCTAAAGTTCAAATGGAAAAACAAAAGAGTCCAGATAGCCAAAGCAACCTTGAGCCAAACTGGATCACCGCCTGTAGAAGAATAAAATTAAACCCCTACCTTTCACTCTGTACAAAAATCACATTGAGATCTTTGATCCTCATGGATCAAAGATCTCAATGTGAAGCACAAAAATTCTGAAAATGCTAGAAGAAAATGTTGGCAGTAACCTACAAGACACAGGCATAGGAAAAGACGTTCTAAATCAGACAGCAGCTGTGCAGGAAATAATTAACAAGTGGGACCTCATTAAACTCAAGAGCTTCTCTACAGTGAAGGAAACAATCAAAGAAGTGAAGAGAAAACCCACAGAATGGGAGGAAACCTTAACCAGTGAAATGTCTAACAGAGCATTAACGTCCAGAGTATATAAACTACTCAAAAAACAAAGGAGCAAGAAAACTAATGACCCACTCAAAAGACGGAGTAAAGAGCTGAACAAAGACTTCACAAATTAAGAAGTAAAGATGGCTGAGGAGCATCTTAAAAAGTGTTCAACATCACTAATAGTTAAGGAAATGCAAATTAAAACCACTTTAAGATTTCATCTTACTCCAGGAAGACTGGTTATGATCAAGAAAACAAAGGATACTGTATTAGTCAGGGTTCTCTAAAGAAACAGAAGCAACAGGACGAATATATAGCTATATACAATTTATTGATTTGCTCACATGACATGTTGGACTCACAAGGAGTCCAACAGTAGCTGCACCACACTGGAAAAGCTGAGACAAGAATCCAGGGAACTGCTCAGTCCGCAAGGCTGGATGTCTCAGTAGTCCCAATCTAGTGCTGAAGGCCCAAATGGATTCCAGGAGATCTGCCATCTCAGTACATGCTGGGATCTGAAAGGTTGATCACAGCAGCAAGACAAACTCACCAGATGGGAGAGGCAAGCCGCAGGAGAAAAGGGACCAGCTCCCGCCTGCCAGCAGAAGGTAACACCCACATTTGGGGTGGGCCATCCGGGTTGAGGTGGTCCAAATCAGAAGACCCTTTTTCTCTTATTTGTTTCTTAGTCCAGCAAGTCGACACCCAGGATTAACCATCACAGATACCAAATGCTGGAGAAGTTGTGGAGAAAGGGGAACACTCATCCATTGCTGGTGGGAATGGAAACTCTTACAACCCCTATGCAAAGCAGTGTGGATAACTCTTAAAAGATTCAAAATAAGCTTACCACCTGACCCAGTCAAACCACTCCTGGGTATATACCCACAAGACTCATCCTATCACAGAGATACAAGCACAACTAGGTTTATTGCAGCTCTCTTCCCAATAGTGAAGAGAGACGAACCCGGTCCCTCAACCAACAAGTAACTAAGACAAATGGTACATCTACACAATGGAAAATTCAGTGCGCAGTAAGAAAAGACATCATGAATTTGCAGGTAAATGTATGGAACTAGAAGCCATTATGGTAAGTGAATGTAACACGAGTCCCCAGAAAACAAGGGAATATATATATTATATAGTATATATATTATATATATATATTATATATATATAGTGTCCCTCATTTGTGGATCCTAGGACCAAATCTCTATTTGTAAGGGCAAAACTGTAATTACTTCTATGTTATTCTTATTCTTTTATAGTAAATATGATATCTGATATTACTCATCAACTTGCTATGTAATTTAGAAATGTAAAGTAATATTTATCTTTATCTGCATACAACTCTACTGTCAAAATGTGAATCTGTAAACATGTTTTGGAATAAACCTACAGTTTATTTTCAGATGTCATAATTTTGGTATATGATTTATCACAATTTTGGAGTGATACAAATTGGAAGGAACAACAGCAACAACAAAAAGTGTGGGGTCAAAGAACTGACTGCAACAGTAAACTACTGGCCAAAACAGTAAACTTCTGCATCAAAAAGAAAACTGAGAAAAAGACAGAAGATATGTATGGCAGAATGCATGAGCTCTAGCAGGGTTAGGGAGAAAGAAAGGGAATTGCATCTAAATTTGATTAAGAAATGCTGTATGAAATACACAAAATGTCAATAAAAATTGATTAAAAAAAAAAACAAAACAAGAAAGCTTGAGGGTGAGGAGAGTCAGGCAACCTGAACAGATGGCTTAGCTTGGTTGAGCACACCTTTAATCCCAGCCCTCAGGAGTCAGAGCCAGGCAGATCTCTGTGAGTTCAAGACCAGACTGGTCTACATAGGGACCTCTAAGCCAGCTGGGACTAAAGGGATATCCTTTCTCAAAAAGACAAAAAAAGAAAGATTACTGACTGATTCTGCAGGGACCCAGGTTCAGTTCCCAGCACCCACTTCATCGTTAACAAACAGCCTTAACTCCAGTTACAGGTGATTGAATACCCTTTTTCAACATTCATGGGTATTGCATGCACAGGTATATTTACATATATTCATGCAAAACATTCATACACATAAAATATTAAAATTGAAAATATATGAAAGCTGGATATAATGACATATTTTTCCTCACTGTATGCTATGATTTAGATATGGCATATATATATACATATATATACATATATATATATATGTATACATATATATATATATACATATATATATATATGTATACATATATATATAAAGATTGGTACTCCATGGAATACTACTGAGAGGTGGTGGAATTTTGAGAAATGAGGATTAGTGGGAGGTCATTAGGAAATGGGACACCGTCCTCTGAAGGGATTAATGCTTAACTGTGTGTCTTTGTTTTATTTCTGTTGATGTCATAAAATATCCTGACCAAAAGCAACTGAAGGGGAAATGGCTTGCCTAAGGTTACAGTTCTTGTTATGGACCATCACTGTAGGAAATTCATAGCAGCAGGTCCTTGAGAGAGCAGACCATATTGTACCCACTCTCAAGAGGGGAAGAAATGAATGCATGCATGTTTCTTGTACTTTGTTCCTTACCTTCCATCTAATGTAGTCCAGGAGCCCATGCCCAGGGGTTTATGCACTCCACAGTGGTCTGGTTCTTCAGGCATCAATTACCATCATCAATTCCCCAAAGACATGCCTAAAGGCCAACAAGATCCCAACAGCACCTCATCTCTTTTCAGGTGAGTCTTGAATGCATCAAGTTGACAATTAATCTAACATCACACTGTGGAAATGAGTTCGGTCATAAGAGATTGAGATGGTTACTATGAGGCCAGTGGCCGTAAGCAAGGCCATTCCACATACTTGCTCTCTACTATCCATGCTGATTACCATGCTTCTTCTTGCTCCCTCTATGTGATAATGTCTGCCATCATCCTATGCGAAGGGATGGAGTGAGTATTCAGTCTGAGGACTTCAGAATCTGAAACTTTGACCTTATTAGACTTCTTGTTTATAAAAGTACCCAGAATCATACATTTTACAGTAATATCAAGGAAACGAACACATTATATTCATATAGGATAAGAAAACAGTCAATTAAAGTTTTATCATCTTCATGTATCTAGTGAGATCTAATTTCTAAGTAAAATATGTTTTTATTTCTTCCTTTAGAAGCCTAAAAAGTAAGGTTGCCTCTCTTAATCCATATGTGAGACTCAGCAAATCTTGATCCACATGCTACTTTTGTTTCCATAAAATTAATCAACCAGAGAGAACATAGCCTGGGTAGCAAATCTCACTCTGATTTCCCTATCACATATCACTATTGGGAAGTGAATAATTTTTTGATGATGATATGACTTATCAGCTGATAGAATTTATAATAGAAATTTAAAAAATAAAAATCATTTTAAAAGGCTTGGGATGAAATATGTGATATAATCCTTGTGAGTAAGTCCTAAATTTATCACTCTTTCATTGACAAGGTGAATGAATTATATATACAGCACGATAATGATGCCATATCTCACAGCCCTAGGAAGACTGCTGAATCGAATGGTCTAGCTGGGTAGTTTATGGAAGGGAAAAAAGGGACAAAAATGAGCTCAAAGTTATTTGCCATGCTGTTCAAGATTTCTACCAGCTACAGATCTCTTGTATTACTGAAATTGTTTAAACTCAATGTATCATAAGGACCATAAATTCACTTTGACAATAGGAAAGTACATAATGGGATGTAAACCCCCCTTTTCACAGCACATGTGCTTATTTTTTTCTTCGTTCTCAATACTGTTCTCCAGTCTTCTTGCCCATTGTCTTCTGTTGTACTGATTCTCTTTCTGTGTCTTTCTATCCCTTTCTGACTCATTTTCTCTCTCAGTATTAAAAATATCACCCATTCTAATTGATTTCAAGAGGCTATCTTACAGAAATCAAGGGCTCATTCCTTATGGGAAATCTAACAGGAAAAATATGATCTACCCTCTTCCTCCTGAACATAAATTGGTTTGATGAAGAGCTTACATTTCTTGTACAAAAGACTTCATGCCCCAAGGAGCTGAAGTGGAAAAATGAGTCAGAATATAGCTTGTTCTGGGTACATGCTCCGGAATACAACAGGCATCAAACAAATATTGAATTAATTCACGTTTCCTATTTAACATGTGTCATCATACATAAAGAAAGATGGAAATCAACCTGCTGAAGAAAATATCTTTGGGGAAAGACAAGTATCTACATGCCCACCAAACCACTATCTTGTCTCCTCCTCCTCCTCCTCCTCCTCCTCCTCCTCCTCCTCCTCCTCCTTCTTCTTCCTCCTTTCTCCTTCTTCCTCTTTATCACTTCATTGTTGTCATCATCATCACCATCCAAAAATAATTATAAACTGATAGAACCATAATTAGAACAAAATGATTGATAGCTTTGATGGTTAAACTTCATTGACAATTAGAATGAATTTGAAGTAACCTAAGACTACTCTTCTGTATGTATCTGTGAAGGCATTTCCAGAGAGCTTCCACTGAATGAAGAAATCCCATTTTGAATATAGGAAGTACCATGTCATGGCTTGGAGTCTCAGACTAAATGAAAAGGGACAAAGGAAGAAGCTAGCTGAGGCCTTATATTCCTTTTTCTCTGATTATTCTTCCCTTGCTATGAGAACAACCTGCGTGTTTTTGCTGTCATTTATTAGTCCATGTGATCCTCACTGTGATTAATTTCACCCTCTAAAACAATTCACCCAAATAAACCCCTATTCTCAAGTTTTTTTTTCAGGTATTTGCTCAGCATAAAGAGAAAACTAATACACTAGTTAGTATTTGACATTTTACTTTATTTTTCTTTTGGTCTTTTTGAGACAGTGTTTCTCTGTAGCCACAACTGTCTTGGAACACACTCTGTAGACCGAGCTGGGCTTGAACTCTCAAAGATCTGCCTGCCTCTGCCTCCCAAGTGCTAGGATTAAATGCGTGTGCCACCATGCCCGGTGACATTTTACATTTTNTGTTCTGTCTTTGTCACAGGCATAGAATCAATAGAGGCAACAACTGTGGGCCGAAATCTCTGAAACTATGAGCTTAAATAAAACTCTCTTCTCATTATGAGACAGGTAAATAATACACACATTAATAATCAGGACCATGTAAATAAAAGTACCAGAGGTCAATATACTATGTAGCCCAGTTGCTCTCAAACTGGTCTTCTTGATTCAGTCTCCCAAATGCAAGGATTACAGACGTATCATTAAACCCACCTTGATTAGATTTTGAAAAATTACTTGTGTGATATGTGTTACCTTTCCCATCAGTTGTCTGGAAGGTTGGTATGACTTTCATTTCTTTGATTCCTTTAGTTATGAGACATATTTAAGGTGAGGTTCTAAGAAATTTCATTATGGGATAGTATAAGAGAATAATGAGATTGTAGAATTCTGTTTGATTAGCAGATGGAGAGAAGACTGAACAGGATTTTATTTAATAAAAGTATAAGAAAAGTATATTGTTTTCCTACATCAATAAAGTTGAACACACATTCCCCAGAATCTAGCAGTTCCAGTCTTTAGAGAGATCTCATAGCTGCAGCCACAGATATAACCATAATCCTCAGAATATTGCTCATCAGGGTGATGAAGCTGGCCACAGTTCAAATGTCCATCAAAGGCAAAATGCATAAACAAATTTTATATAATAGAAGAGAATACAATACAGCATCGAAAATGAACTATGCATATTAATATGTATAAAAATATATAATTTAAAAATCACAGTATATGATTCAATTTATACAAAGTTCAAAAACAGGCATATGCGGGTGATAAAACCATAAAGAAAAACAAAGGTATGATTTAATACAAACTTCAAGATGGCAGCTCCCCTTCAGTGGAGGGAAGAGGAAGTGGCTGGGGGAGGGCCTAGACATGTTCTGATAACGTCTTGCTTTTTTTGTTTTTGGTTTTTCGACAAAGGGTTTCCCTATAGCCTCAGCTGTCCTGGAACTCACTCTGTAGACCAGGCTGGCCTTGAACTCACAAAGATCCGCCTGCTTCTGCCTCCCGAGTGCTAGGATTAAAGGCATGCGCCACCATGCCCAGCAATGTGTTGCTGTTTTAAGTGGTAGGCACAGGGAAGCTTTCATCTCATGATCCTTTGTACTGTATATATGCACTGTTTTTTCTGAGTTTGCTTTGTTTTGAGAAAAGGTATCACCATTGTAGTCTTGGCTGGCCTAGAACTTGTTTTGTACACGTTGTCCGTCAACTAAAAGAGATCCTCCAACTCCTGTCTGCCTCCTTAGTGTTGGGCTTAGTGTACAACATATATTTGCCTTTCTCTCTTTATTTTTCTTTTTGGTGTTTTTGAGACAGAGTCTCCTGTAGCCCCAGCAGTCCTGGAACTCACTCTGTAGACCAGGCTGGCTTTGAACTCACGAAGATCCACCTGCCTCTGCCTCCCAAGCGCTAGGATTAAAGGCATGCACCAAAGTGCTAGGATTAAAGGTGTGCACCGCCACGCCTGGCACCGAGTCTGTATTTGTTAAGGGCATTAATTTCATTAAGATGAGGCCTCCTGTTCTGTGGTGGAACAATCAGAAAGGTGCCCTCAGGGCAAGACCCCATTCAGCTGAGTTTTCAACTTGTGAAGGGCACAAGCTTATGAGGTAGCTTTCTCCTAGAAACAATTGTTTCGACATAACAACAGCTACTGATAATATAGTTGAATGGGACAAAGTTCTATCCCAAGGTGGCAGCTAAATTTGACACTGCCATTTTTATGGTACACTATTTGGACACGTCAAAGACTCAAGGGTTGGGCAATCACAGATTCTTTCTCCGATTTTTTTTTTTTTTTTTGTCTTTTTGAGGCAGGGTCTCCCTGCAGCCCCAGCTTCCCTGGAATTCACTTGGTAGAACTGGCTGGCCTTGAACTCAGAAAGATCTGACTGCCTCTGCCTCCCAAGTGCTGGGATTAAAGGTGTGCACCACAACGGCTGGCTTCTTCCTCTGATTTTAAAAAGCCCTGAGGCTCAGCCTACATGTGTCAGGGTGTTCCCTGCATGAAGGCTTTAAGAGGGAAGAAGGCCCGTCCCTTGCATTAAGCTGTGAAGATCAAACCTGAAATGTAATGGAAAACCCAGGATTTTGAAAACGTCAGAGCCATTAGCCATCTGCCAAGCAGAGCTGCATGCAAGGAGTAGAACCAGCTCAAGTAAAAAGTCACAGCATTTGAATATGCTTATCATAAATAAATGTTATTTATGTAAGGTGATGGAAATGCTCACACTAGTGACCATTACCCAGTGAATATGTGAGCCAAAATATCAGACTCTGCCTCATAAATAAAATTGTGTCTATCAAAAGGAATATTTTTTGGTTTTTATAAATATTTTATTTATTTTTCTCAATTCTTTTATTGATCAGGTTTAAACCCCTGCTCCATTGGCACCTTCCCAGGGCTTCTCCACTGGAATTCATATGCTCTGCATTTGTATTAAGACCTACTGTGTGAAATTAATGTTACCAGATGTTTCTTAATGTAAGTTAATCCATGGAGGTCTAGTCAGTCTAACCAGAGTCTCTTGCTTTAAGAAGACTGGCTCCTCCTCACCCAACAGTAACAAACTGCCAATATTTCTTCAGTTAAGATTGTGATCTGCTGCCCATTTCCCCACTTCCATAGTGGGATTTTTTTTTTTCTGCTTGAGTTTGCAAGATCTAGTTCATGTTGACAGCATTGCTGTAGGCTCAAATGAGCAAGGTCCCAGGAGCTTGTAGGATTCTATTTCCACATGGTCAGGCACTGCCTCTCTGGCTCTTACAATCATAAATAAAACAGAGTCAATCTAAAACAGGAAATTATTTTTAAAAGCTTAAACTCTTTTCTTTTTTTTTAAGAAACAGATATTTTAAACAAATGAGCCAACACAATTTATACAACAGAGTCATACTAATTTAGATATGAAACACACAAGTGTCTTAAGGCATCACAATTCAATAACCAAGTGGTTTTAATTATAAAAACAGAACTGTATTTATGCAATTTGTCCTTGGTGTTTAGAAAAGGAAATTTTTATTTTGAGCTATCAATTTAATTTTTTTCACATAAATTTATTTTTATTTTTTTAACACATCTAGACCCGTGTTCCCGCCCATTCCCCCACCCCGCCCACCAGAGCTCATGCATCAATCTTTTCTGAATCGAAATATCTTGTTTTAGTTTCTTCTCTAGAACTTAGTGCCTTTAGATTATTTAATTATTTCCATAATTATTGCCATTCTTTCCCACTATAATTAAAGGATATTTGTTTTGATTTCTGCATCTTCAGTATTTTGGAACATGAATGCAAAATGTCCACTATCAACAAAAGATTATGAATTGCATGAAAAAAAATCAATGAATTGGTCAATTAAATTACTTTGATGATATTGGCCTTTTCACACAAGCAACTTTGTATTAAAGGACTAAATATTTTCTCATTTGTAGGTAATCTGTCAGTCACCCAATATCATTAAAATCATTTTTCATTTTTTCTCACTATCTCTCTCTAAATCTATATATCTATATATATATATATATCTGTATATCTACATAGATTTATATAGATTTATATAGATTTATATATCTACATATATATAGATATATATATGTAGATATATATCAGCTACTATATCAGGTTAAAATAATACTGTGCTTTGTGAAGTCTAGTGCTGACAGTTTAAGTACATGATAGAGGAAAGTCTAGTGACTGCAGGGAGAGTTCTAATTTCCAGTGTCATTTTGTTAAAGAATACAGATTAAAATTGGGAATATGTTAGGCAGTACAGCCCATATAATCTGGAATATGTCTGTCAACTGTAGTCCTCAAAATCACTAACTCTAGAATTCTGAAGGAAAATTGGTAAATATTTCTGTTTAGTTTCCATTTTCTCAAAAAGAAACTCTGATATTTGGCCACGTAATTGGATCAGATTTCTATGTTGGGAAGACAAAGGAAAGGAGATGAACAAAATACTTTAGTCAAGAAGACAACAGGATCTGGAATGCTGTCCTGGAAACCTGTCTGCATTTAAAATGAAAAGGGAGAAATGAAACTTGATAGTGCTCACTGTGTTTCTGGAAATTGTGTTTACTTGGCTGATGATGTGCCTTTTAGGGAAAAAAGGGTGGTTCAGTGAAACTGCTGTCACAATGATTGGAGTTTGCAGGGCTCTAATAAATGACACCCCAGTGTATGACCATTGTGAGATAGATGTTGACATGTCAGGGTCATAAGGAACAATGTGAAATTAGAATGAGTAACTTCATCTTGTAGCCACAACTGTACAGAAAGCCACGGAGGTGGAGGGCCTAGCCCATCATTCAATCCCCAGTTAGTTTAGAATACAAGTGAGTGAAGGACATTCCAAGAGGGATTTTCATGAGCATCCAAAGAAATTCATGATGAACTCCCTATCTCTTCACACCAATTACTGCATTTCCTTCTCTTTTGATGAGAGACAAAGGGGTCAGAAAAACTTTAAGGTTTCCAAATTTTGTTCTTTTTAAAAAAGTTAAAATTTTCCCTCTTCAATGACATGTAAGGATTGGGTTATTTGTGTTCTCTTCTGGAAAAGAGTATTAAACTATGTGCCTATCAGAGGGTGCTTATTCTTTGTTGTCTGTAGGAGAAATAATAAAACAGGAAACAAACACAAGGTTATATCTTCTGGTCCAACGGCAGTAGAATAATTAGTATCTGAGCACATCATACTTTATCATTGTATGTATATGTGTTGGGAGTGACTTTAAGATGAGTTTTAAATTAAAAGAAAAAAATCTTATGAGAATCACGAAAACAAGTGAACAGAGATGCTGAAGCTTATAGAATATCAAGAGGTTTACAAAGAGCTTAAAATGGACACTTAAACAGCAAAATTCTCTCCCAGTCAGTATCTGTCACTTGGTGCTAGACACAATATCTTTATTTTTATTTAAACTAATTATTTGAGAATTTCATACAACATACTTTGATTATATCCCCCATTTACCAATTCCTCCCAGATCCATTCCTTCATCCCTATATACCTACCTTCCTGTTCTTTTTATGTATTTTTCCTACTGAGTAGAATTGGTTTTGTTCAAGTATCTTGAGTGTGGAACCTATCCTAGAGCATTATCAACATACCAGGAGCCAAACACTTAAAGACAATGGACTCTTGTGCATCCAGAAACTGTAATACACCAATAACTCCCTGGTTAGGGAGTTAGGGGTGGGATATCATGGCCAACTCCCCCATTCTATGTGGGATATTGTCTGGGATGTGCATTAGCAGATCATGTGCATGCTGTCAGAGTTCGTTGTAAGTTCACTGTCCTGCAATCTGTAAACTGTTTGCTTGTAGTCATTTATCAGCTTTAGATCTTACAATCATTCTACCCCACTCTTCTGTGAAGAACCATGAGCATCAGAGAAAGGAGTGAGATATAAGTCCAATATAGGTGAGCACACTGCAGTTTCTTAATATCTGTGTGTTGCCCTGTCATGGGTCTCTGTGATAATTATATTTTTCTGCAAGAAGAAGCTTCTCTGATGAGAGTTAAAAGATGCACGGATCTATGGGTATAGTGACACAGCATCATGAATCATTTTAGTACTATGCCTCTTTAGTACAATATTGATAACAAGTTCTCCTCTAGGGCCCATAGCCTGTCTAGTTCCAAGTTCTTAGCCTCCACAGAAGTGTCAGTTAAGGGTTCCGTCTTGTGGAACAGACCTTAAAACCAATCAGAGGGTGTTTGGCTACCTCCCATAACATGCCTGCACTATTGTTCTAGAAAGCATCTTTCTTTATCAGTCATTTTTGACATTTTGGCTGTTAGTCTTAGCCTTCAACAGCTGTGCCATCACTTGAGATTGTCTTAGTCATTTATGAACAATATTAAATCCAGCTATTGTAGAGAGTTCCATCTTAATTAGTCAAAAATATGTCACAGATAATACGAAATATTATTTCAATTGCCATTTCAGGAGATCTGCCATATTTGGTGGTCTAATGCCATATCTAATATCCTGAACGCTTCCATTTTCATTGCTTTTCCTGCTCAAACATTTCCAACTTGGTTTAAGCATGGATGATAGCATAAAAATGCAAATGACATGCATTATGCATTTCATTTTCAGCCCAATAGGAAAGTCACAGAGAATTTTATATATATATATATATATATATATATATATATATATATGAATGCAAAGTATTTCAATGATTTCATTCTGTTGAGTCACAAAAGACAAAATCTATATGAAAATGATGGGAATTGCACCTGCAGCACCTGACTAAGCACTACTTAGATACTGGGCTCTTAATAGGTACTTCTGTAATCAATAAATTACAGCTCTGTCTTACGTAGGAATAAGGTTTGTGATGGATATAGGGATATTATGTAGCATTTTATGAGATGGGTGCTCCATAATCTTCATCGATTTCATCTCTCACAATAATGACATCCTTTACTAATCTCTCATTGACACTGAAACTTGGCAATTATTGAACACTCCTATATTCAATCTTTGTTCTTATGTTGGAAGAAAAATAAATAAATAAATGGGATGATCCTACCATTTGTACTGGGAGCTAAGGAAGAAAAAAATAAATAAATGAGATGATACCTACTATTTTTACTGGGAGCTAAGGCACAGAGAGGCACATGTACCTGGCCTAAGGACAGTCAATCAGTATGATTCTACCCATAACATCATTGGCTCCTGAAAGACTACTGTAGAGATACCGGGATATAGGAATGGCAAAGGGGAAATCCATGCTGGTAACATTAGTAGGCTTCCTGTGGTGGCAGGGTTTGTGCAGCAACTAGAAACACCTAGGGACCCTCTGCTGACTGCCAAGGTAAGTTAAGGTATGTACAGCCCCCAGAAGCATTTCCTGCCCTAGCTCCATTTAGCTACTGCATGCTTTCAAAATGAGGTAGATTAATTTAGTATTAATTTGTATGCTATGAAACATATTTCTAATAATTTCTTTTTCCACTAAAGTGTCAATTCACTTTCTATTGCTTGAAACTAAAATCCATAACTGATGCAGATGTCGGTATCAGGGAGTAAATCACAGGGAAATGTTCTTGAGAAGAAAGTAAGAGTTTGTGATAGATTTCCTGACCTAGTTGTGGTAGAAAACAGCATCTATTCTGTTAAAATTCAAGGAAGGGAATTTGACTACTGATGACATGCAAGAGTTCAAGAACTAATTAAAGAATTACCTGTCTGCTCCTAGAATACATTACCCATTTCAGTCAAAGCATTGGGAATTTCGTTTTCACAATGATGGAATAATATGAAGGACAGGAGTAATAGGGTGTAATGTCTGTTGCAAACAGCATACTAAGTCACAAAGACCACAATCCCTCTTTCTATAGCTCAAAACATAGGGTGATGGCTAGGGACTTTCTATGATTTACCACAAAAACATGCTCTAAACAGAAGCAGATGACATCTAAATAGGCAAACTTAGATTATGCCAAATTAAGACCCCAATAGAATTGACATTTTTGCATTTTTCCTGTATGATACAATAATTTTGTCTAATATGAATGGTTTCATATTATTTGCTGTCTTTCTTGTGCAAGTCACACTACAATCAGAAGGGAGCATCATTTTCAGTGGATCAAACATCTTGGTGTCTTGGTATTGACTCACTATCCTTCTGACACAATTAACTCATTTTACAAATAGAAATGACTACACTTCCTAATTCATAGATTTATTCTAATGGTCAAGTTGTTTGATATGGTATGTCGGTACAGTGCTGCATCATAATAGATATTCAAAACAAATTAACTAGAGTTAGAATTCCCATTGTTAAGCCTTTCATTTTGATGACAGTATGCCTTGTGTGATCTGCACAGCAGAAACTACCAGCTACGACTTTGCCATGTTAAGAAATGTGCATGTTGGGTGTGGTGGGACATGCCTAAGAATGTGCAGGCTTTGGATACTAGATAAAATCTAAATGGCTCTCTTCAGGTACGATTTGTTTGCATCTTTAGAAAGGACACTTCTCTGTGAACCTCTCAAGTTTGAAGTCAGAAATAGTACATGGGTCAGCTGATAAGACACCTGGATGCTCTTGCAGAGGACTGGGGTTCACTTCTCAGCACCCACATGGTGGTAAACAACCCTCTGTAACTGTAACTTCAGTTCCAGAGGACTTTGGATTTCTGTGGGCATCCCACAACATGATTATACTTACACACATGCAGGCAATACACTCATAATCAAAAAATAAAAACAGTAAATAAAATATTTTTGAAAAGAAATAGTACATAGATTTTTGGACTCATTCGCTATACAAATTAGGTACCCAGTGTGTGGAATAGGAGTATAGCGTGGTGCACATGTAGAATAGGATTGCACTTTGCAGGTATGGCCTGGGAGAAACGGTGTTGCCTGAGGATGTCATGTCCTCCCAGGGTGAATGTCTTCACCTTGGAATACCGGATATCTGAGGCTGGAGAGATGGCTCAGTGGTTAAGAGCACTGATTCCTCTTGCAGAGGACCTGGGTTCAATTCCCAGCACCCACATGGCAGCTACGAGCCATCTTTAAGCCAGCCATAGTGGCTCACACCTTGGTGGGAGGATCTCTGTGAGTTCAAGACCAGCCTGGTCTACAGAGGGAGTTCCAGGCCAGCTGGGGCTATAGAGAGACCTTATCTCAAAAAGAAAAAAAAAAAATACCAAAGATCTTTCATATCTTTCAGTAAATACTGAAATCCTTCTGGCCACAAAGGTGCACTTAGATCTGTTACAGAGTGTTGCTGTAGTAAGTTCTTGTTTAAACACTTAAAACAAAACATCTTATAAGAAATTAGCTAAATGCAATCTGATGTCAGAGGGAGGTGATTTTAATACCCTTTAATTTGCCTGTTTTTTATTCTGACACCCACATTTTCTCTAATCCCCATATCAATTAACAGCCCAAAGCTCCAGCAACTGCATGCGATTTTACTGGAAAATTGAAGTTTTTTTTTAATTTTTTGATTAAATGAAATTTTTCTAATTTGTAGGTAAAATGCATTAGCAAAACATATTTATTAAGGAAATAAAACAAAAAGTAAACACCCACTGAGTTACTTAAAAGGAAAAGAAAACAGAAAAAAGGAACAAATACATCTGGATATGGTGACATGCATTTGCATTCCTAGCACTTGGAAGGCAAAAGCAGGGGGACTCTGAGCTCAGGGCTAGTCTAAACTACAGAACAAGAACTTATCTCAAAAATACCCCCATCACCAACCATAAAGTGACAGGTAGAAAAGTGTTAGACGATCTGGAACAAAACAAGTAATACAGTTTGACCATTTTCCTTAGTATACATTAAATATAGGTAATAATTTATGATTTCATTCACAAATAAAATGTAATTTGAGGGGCTGGAGAGATAGCCTAGCGGTTAAGAGCACCGACTGCTCTTTCAGAGGACCCGGGGCCGTCTTGTATTTCCATGACATTTAAAATGTTTTGGGGGCTGGAGAGATGGCCTAGCAGTTAAGAGCGCCGACCGCTCTTGCAGAGGACCCGTGTTCGATCCCCAGCACCCACATGGTGGCTGAGAACCATCTGTAACTCCAATTCCAGGAGAACTCCAGTTCCAAGGGAATCCGACGCCCTCTTCTGACCTCCGCGGCATTGCACGACACGGGGCACAAACCTACATGCAGACAGTACATTCATACACATAAATAAATAAAAAATAAAATTAAAAAAATGTTTTTGATGACCCAATGATTTTCATTAGGATTGCTTACAGGAGCACGGATATGACGTTATTTATAGTATCCTGTGCACCTTATTGGTGGTTAATCCACTAAAGAAACTACCTCTTCCTCCACCAGCAATCATGAACTGCCTATACATACCAAGAGAAAGGCAGGGCCTTGGGAGAACCACCTTCCACCATCCTTGGATGAGCCCTCTCCATGTCTTCTGCAGGTTATCATAGCTGCTATGAATTTAAGAGAACCCTGACCACGTAATATCACAAAGACAGCATTTCACAACACTCCCTCTCTTCCTTCAGCTCTTGTGTTCTTTCTGACTCAACTTTTGTGGGGGAAATATACATGTTCCATTTATGTCTGAGTATTCAGCAGTCACTTAGCAGTTGTGAGTCTCTGCCTTTACCACTGCCTGTTGTAAAAAGAAGCTTCTTTGTCCAAATTAAAAAAAAAAAAACATGCTGTAAAGAGTTACCCATGACTTCCTCAACCTGGGATACATAAAGGGGATGGCTGAAAGTTCCTCATGTGTTTTTGCTCCAGTGCCTGCACTAGAAAATGAGCCATTGCAAAAACCATTTCAAAATGCTGTAAGATGCAACACTAAATACACACATTCTGAAAAAAAAAATAAACATAAAACTTTGTCGATTTACAAAGTTCCATTTTCCAAACATGAACAAATACAATAATAAAGAAATAGGCTAAGAAAATACATTGACACATGCCTTTGGTCCTGGGTAATGAGAGGTAGCTCTTGAGTGAGTGTTAGACTGGAAGTTCCCAGCACTGTAAAAATACCTCAATGTTTGTTAGAAATGTTGATAAGAAATCACAGATCTTTTAAAATGTTGGATGATTTTTGTGTATTTCATACAGGGCATATCAATCCTTGTTGATAAACTTTCTACCCCTTTCTCCACCGGCACTCTCATGAAGCTCCCTCCCACTGGAGTTAATACAGTCTGTCATTTGTATTAAGACAGGTTGTGTCAAGTTAGGCTCTGCAGACATTCCTCAGTGCAAGTTCATCTACTGAGGTCTAGTCAGCCTATCCGGAGACCCTTGATTTAAGAAGATCAGCTCTTCCTCACCCAGAAATAATCAGTTTCCAATAGTTCTTCGGCTAAATTTGGGGTCTGCTGCCCATTTCCTCAGTTTTATGGTAGATTTTTGTCTACTTGAGTTTGCATGGGTCTTGTGCATGCTGACACCATTGCTGTAGGCTCATATGAGCAGGTTCTCAGTTCTCAGGAACTGGAGGACTCTATTTCCATATGGGCATTCAACTCCTCCCTGGTTCTTACAAGCTTTCTACCAACTCTTCTGCAATGGTCCCTGAGCCCCAGATAAATGAAGCTGAATATAGGAGTCCTGTCCAAGACCTACACTCTGTAGAACCCCAATGTTTATGCTTTGGCCATTTGTGACATTTTGTCTTCCCTGCCCTCTGTTGCATCAGGGAATGTCATTATTGATAATTGAGAGATTCCTTAGTGCCCTCTCAACAGGTCTTTCCAATGATGAGGAAATAGAAATTTGTAGAAGTAAAAGAAAGGGGAGATTTATTTTCAATATCTTTATTCCTGGCTGTTGATGTGATTTTTGTTGCTGTTCAGAGTTGTTTTTCCCCCCACCATCTCAAGGTAAATTGCAAGGACAGAAACAACTTCTAAAGTTAGAAAACCAAAATCCCTCTAGAGAATTCCCCAGCCATTCCAGCTAATTACAAACTTTGATTCTTTTTAATATTGTTTTACAGTTTTTACACTTTCTAATAAGTGCATTAGAGTGCTGTTTCTGCCGAGCACTAAGCATAGCAGAAGAGTGATGACAATACTCATACAAATGTTTCTGAGTGCCTTTATCTCAAGAATCATTCTAGCACATTGTGACTATGAGAACATGGTTTTAAAATAAGTGGGTTTGTATAATTTTTAAATACGAATTTGCACTTCCTCCTCTACAAAGTCCTTGTCTTTCACAAATTGGAATTTACATCATATGCTTATTTTACAGTCCAGATCAGATATTACCCATATGCCTTCCCTGATGAACAGGACATATGTTAACATAGCAGGTGCAGTGTAAGGCCCACAGTACACCAATGGGTTGAGGAAAACCTGTGTGCTCTTAACATGTTGAACTTATGTTGTAATGAAGAACACACACAATAAATGGCTAAATAAATATATAATCAAAATGGCAATATTTGCTGTTAAGAGAATAATGTAAACCCAGTAGTCAACAAAAGTTGTTTTCTGAAGAGTAAGCCATTTATTTCCCTATTTTACCTACTTGGTATTTTTGTGCAAAGTGGAGTAAGTCATTGCTTGCTTAAGATTCTGTATTGTAATTGTCATCAAATTATTTCATGGGTAATAAACAATGTGAACATTATGTCTTAAGATTTGCAGTATGAAACCTCTTCACACTTTCACAGCAGCCTTGAGGAAATGATAAATAACTTACCAAGGATAAACAATTTCAACCACTCTAAGATGATACAGGAAGGATGAAGATAAGTAATACAGAGACTGAGAAAGATCACCTGTGTATAACATATTAAGAACTAGTCAGTAGTGCTGTGTCACATACCTAGACCAAGCATGTTTTTTACTATATTCAAAATATGTATCCTTATATTTACAAACAAGTGTACCTCTCACTGCTCATGAAAGAAACTTTTTGCAACAAAGGAAGGCTATTACAAAGTTTCACAACTGGTCAAAAGTGGAGAATAAGTGTCTGTAAGGTGCCCAGTCCCATGTGACACATCTACAATGAAACCTCTACACCAAAGGCTCAGGGGACATAGCAGAATGGGGGGTAAAAAGAAAACCAGTGCATCTCTCATCTCTCATTAGTGAAGCTTCATCATGCAACAGATGGTGATTAAGCCAGAATTCCACAACCGGTCAATGTCCAGAGAAAAAGAGGCTGCAGTATGCTTATCTCTGGGTAGGATACCTATACCAATCATCTGTCAACCAAGGCTCAGAGTACATCAAATCTAATCGGGGTCTTTAAAAGGGGTAGGAAGTGGAGAATATCTAAATACAAGCAAAATAGATAATGTGAAATTGGCAGAAATTCAACAAAAATATAAAATTAAAAAATAAATCTTAAGAAAGAAGCACATATAATACATAATATATTAGAAACAAGTGTTACTGAGTAAATCGGTAGAATCTAATTAAGACACAGACTGTTTATATAGACTGCAGCAATGTCAGACTAAGAGATTTTACACCTACGAGTGACCCAGTCAGACTTGGGAGGCCACTTGGGAAAATAAATTGGAGCAAGGCAAAGAATGGAGCATAAGCTGGGTCTGCATTACTGTAGTCTAGTTGGGATGGCCCAGAGGTCTGTAATAAGTATCACCTTAACATGATTGCGTCTAATTTTCCAACTGTGTGATTTATCTGTAGCTGCCAGTTGGCAAGGACTCCATTGTACACATTAGATATTTATAAATCTTGACAAGGAGGAGGTTGGAAATGTACACGAGTACACAGAAGGGATAAGTTTATCATATGGTTTAACTCCTTTGTGGTCCAGCAGGAGTTCTCCTGGAGAAGATACTGAGATTTTACTTGAAAGGTGAGGGTTTGGTATTAGGAATAAGAAAGCAAGGAAAGGCAAATGCCTGGAAGCAAAGTTGAGTTTCTGTGACAGCCTACCAAAACCCTAGCTTATTCCTAGTGAAACATTGGGCAGATGTCTGGAGGACTAGGATAACAAAAGGAAGAGGTATTATTGAAGGCATGCTACATATTTGGAAGGACTCTGATCTCCAGACTTCGTAAGAGGTTTTCCGATTGCGGGTCTAAGTAAAACAACCAGAATAGTTAATGAATGGATGATCACATGGAACCAGGTTTGACCCCCTAAATATGCTCTGTTTACTAGAGAGTTCCTTGGAACATCTTTTTTTGATACTCAGTTTCCCCATGAACAAAGTGAAAGAGACCTGAAACACATGACCTTGAATCTCCCTTTCCAGTTCTGAGATACTGTGATTCTGAGCAAGACAGCCCAGTTCAGGAAGCCCACTATAACTGGCACTGTCCTTTTCCATTAGCCCAAAATGTATCTAGACTCATCAAAATGGGTTTTGACTTGCAGGGACCAAATGTCTTCATTTAGATGAGACGGAGAAGGCAGCCTTGCAAATGACACCATTTCTCCAACCTCCATTAGGCTGTGAGCATTCTGCCAGTGCTGTTCCATCCCAACAGCACGCAGCCAATTGGAGCAGAAAAGACAATAACCTTAATGGGAAGAAATTGGAAGCTGGGAGATGCTACAGATTGTATTAGGAGAAATGAAACAATATTTAATTTCCCTGGTCATAAATAATCTGTCTGTACACATTATGAGCGTATCAGAGTTGACAGGGAAAATATTCACAAACATAGAAAAAAGGTCATTATTTTTACATTATTAGTGGGTAATGGGGTTGGGAGGTACATATTAATGGACTTTTTTTTTTACTCTGAAAGATGGAACTGCAGTTGCTGAAGTGATCGGAATAGCTGGTAATCCTCACAATTTGTCAGCCAGTGAGTGGCAATAGCAATGACGTTTCATATTGTGGTGATCTCTTATTCATATTGAGATTTTTTTTTTATGGGCTTCAAGACCTCTTCCATTTGTTTTCTCAAAAGCACCTCACTAGGTAAGGTGCAGTCTTTTCAGAGACAAAAACAAAAAGCTTCAATATTAGGTATTTTGGTGAGATTGCTGTACTAATGAATTTCTTTGTGCAGTGACACCAATACATAACAAAAGCGACTTAAGGCAGAGTGGCTTATTTTGGCTCACAGTTCAAGGGTACAACGCACGATGGAAAGATATATCATCACGGCAGGATTCTGAGCCAGTGGGTCACACTGGGTCTGAGTTCAGGAAACAGGACGAGAATGCTAATGCCTAGTTCTCTTTCTCCTCTTCACTCAGTCTGGAAGCCTGGCCCACAGAATGGGCCCATTCATAGTTAGCACAGATATTCTTACCTCGATGAACCCAGAAACTCCCTGACAGACATGACCAGAGGTTTATGTCTTAGGTGATTCTAGATCCTGCCCAGTGAACAATTGACTTCAATAGTTGCCTCTAAAGATTTTGGTAGAAAATGAACCCCTTATTTTTTTTACCCTTTCTGATTTCAAACACATTTTAATTTTCATATTTTATTTAAATTAATTTAGGTTCAAATCACTTAAGTCGAACCATTTGTGGGAGTTGTGTTGTATAGTCTTCCCCATTATAAAATTAGGGAATGCTGATCCATTACACATTCAGAAAGCACAAGGTAGTCTCCAGCAAACATCAGGTTTCACTGGGGTCCTCCACTGATCAATATGTAACTCTTTCGACTGTGATTCTATTCAAAAACACCTCATTTAACACATGCTTTTGATTCATGGTTAGTGAACTCATGGCAACAGCATTGTATTTCATGTTCAAACAAAGCTTTGTAATACATGATTTTTCCCTGTCAGGCACACTGCAGCATTCATGCTCTTAGAAATACTGGACAGCTATTCAGTGCTATTCTTGGGAAATCATTTTAAATAGCAAGAACACTAACACAAAACACCAATCTTTGAGAGAATGTGACACTAAATAGATTATGAAAAGAACACTTGTTTATAGTATGAGCTCTGAAGAGAAGGCAGATGTTCTGAAGGTACTTTTCACTTTTAAGAATTCTTTCAAACATCATAAGCAGCATATAGAAGTCTCCCAAGAATGGCAAAAGTGCATGTTCCCCTTTGGATGCTAAACTAAACTTATGAAAACTGCTTGGGCTTCCTGACCCTCAGGTTTCTACACACAATTCCTTCAGGGAAAACAGTGTGTCTGTGGGTTCTAGTTATGAGGATCCTGCTGACCCTCCTGTGATGACAGCTTGCTGGAGTCCTGAGATTTCCTTGCATTCTCTTCTGGTTTCTGAGAAGCTCTCTAGTTATGAGGTGGACAGAAGGCTAAAGCAGACCCTGGGAGTTTGAATGGGTGATTCTGTTTTCTGATATGCCTTTCGATTCTTCAGTGCTATAAAAATCCAGAGGAAAAAGATTGCAGCTCTTTCAAGCTGTGCTTCTGAATTAAATCCATCCCTTTCATATTCCTTAGCAGAGTTCAAGAGCTGAATCTGAACTCAGCAGAAGAAAGTTATTCTTGTGAACCAATTTACTATCTTGTTCGGAAGAGATAGCTGAACTTGAGCCTTATTTTTCTTAGGTCAGCATCCAGGCACAAGTTCTCTTATCTCCTAAATAAATTACTTCAATACTCCTTTATAATTAGAAATTTGTGTAACACGTGTACTTAATACTTATCACATTTGTATAGTTTAAATGGAGGAGAAATTTAGATTTGAAACACTAGCAATCTGAATTAATTCCTTGTCTCTTTACCTAACAAAAGCAACTGAAAGACAGAAGAGTTTATTTTGGTGTACAATTCCAGGGATACAGTCCACTGGGTATGGGTGGGCATGGTGACAGAAACTGGATGTGCCTGATCACAGTGCATCTGCAACCAGGAAGCAATGATCCAGGAATGTTTCTGCTCAACCCACTTCCTCCAGTCATTGATTCTGAGACACCTACCCATGCTCTGATGCCAGACACATTTAAAATACGTCTTCCTACTCCATTTAGCCCAACATAGGTAATCCTTGCATAAATTCCCAGCACTTACCTCCTAGTGAATCTACATCCTCACAAGTTCGTAATCAGTATTAATCATCAAACCATCACAGTACCACATGGGCTAATTGAATTTTGATGACCAGTATCGCTGGTGTTAAAAGACAAAACAAAACAAAGAAACAAAGAAACAACAACACAAAACCCAGAAATGTCTCAAGCGAGTCTCAGGATTTGCAGCTCAGATGTTCCAGGTTTGAAAGTTCTCAGTAACACCCAGGTTTGCTAACATTTACTGGATCCATCAACCTTCATATGAATAACCAAAAGAAATACATTGATTATCTTCATTTCTAAGTTGGTTTTTTTTTTTTTTTTGGTGTTGATGTTGAGCTTTATTTTTATTGCACTGTGGTCTGATAGAATACACGAAATTATTTCAATCTTTTTGTATTTGTGGAGGTTTCTTCTGTGTCCCAGTATGTGGTCGATTTTAGAGGATGTTCCATGGGGTGCTGAGTAGAAAGTGCATTCTCTGGTATTAGGGTGGAATATTAGGTAGATGTCTGTGAGGTCCATTTGGTGTATCATATCATTCAGTTCAGATGTGTCTCTGTTTATTCTTTGTCCTGTTGACCTGTCCAAAGGGCTCAGTGGGGTATTGAAGTCCCCTACTATGAGTATACTGGGGTTAGTGTGCGACTTGTGGTTCTGGAGAATTGTCTTTATAGAGTTTGGGGCATATATATTCATGATTGTGAAATCTTCTTGGTGAATTGTTCCTTTGATAAAAATGTAATGGCCTTCTTTGGCTCTTCTGATTTCTTTTACTTTGAAGTCTATTTTGTCTGATATTAAAATAGCAAAACCTGCTTTCTTTTTGGTAGCATTTGCTTGGAATATTTTTTCCATCCTTTCACTTTAAGGTGGTGCCTGTCCTTGAAGGTAAGATGTGTTTCTTGTAGATAGCATATCTATGGGTTCTGTTTCCTAATCCAATCTCCCAGTCTATGTCTTTCGATTGGGGAATTTAGTCCATTAATATTTAAGGTTATGATTGATAGGTTTGTGTTGCTTCCTTTTGCCTTATTATTCATTTGTGGTTTTTGTTTAGGTTTCTACTTCTGCAGTTATGCTTTGATTGATTTCTCTTTCTAGGTAGCTGGGGATAGTTGCTCCTTTCTTCTGTCCTTTGAATTGCTTCAAGTATTCTCTGAAGGGTTGGTTTTCCGGACATGTATTCTTTCATCTTGTTTATGTCATGGAAGGTTTTTCTCTCTCCTTCAACTATAATCGACATTTTTGCTGGGTATAGTAACCTGGGTTGGCATCTATTGTCTTTTAACACTGGGAATGCTTTGCTCCAGGTTCTTCTTGCTTTCATAGTTTACACTGAGAAGTCAATTGTAATTCTGATAGAAGTCAATTGTAATTCCCCTTATTAGGTTACTTGTTTTTCTCTTGTGGCTTTAAGGATTTTGTCTTTGTTTTGGGTGTCTAGCATTTAAACTATGATTTGGTGTGGTGAGTTTCTTTTCTGATCTTGTCTGTTTGGAGTTCTATGTGCTTCTTGTATTTGTATTGCTTTGTCTTTCATTAGTTTGGGGAAATTTTCATCTATTATTCTGTTGAAGATCTGATCAATACCATTCTCTTGGGATTCATCTCCTTCCTCTATTCCTATGATATGGAGGTTTGATCTTTTCATAGTGTCCCACAGTTCCTGGTTGTTCCACTTTTGTGTATTTTTAAATTTTTCATAATCTTTACTTAAGGTTTTTAGTTGTTCTGTGTTGTCTTCCAGGTCTGATATTCTTTGTTCTGCTTCCTCCATTCTGCTTCTGAGGCTTTTTCCATTCCTTTCCTCTTTACTGGATGAGTGTTTGATTTCTTTTTCATTTCCTCTTCTGATTTCTTTAGTATTTCTACTTCCTTTTTGGAGCTTCTCAATCTCTTCTTGTAGCTCTTTGCTTCACTGGTTGGTTTCCTTATCTTTTTCAGCATGGGATCTTTTCAGTGTTTCCACTTCCTTTCAGAGTTTGTCATTCTCTCTCTCTAGGTCCTTCTTGAGTTCTTCATTCTCTTTCCTTTCTTTTTTTTTGAGTTTGTTTTTTAAATTTATTTATGTGTATGAATGTACTGTCTGCATGCAGGTCTGTGCACCCGTGTCCTGCAATGCCGAGGAGGTCAGAAGAGGGCGTTGGATTCCCCTGGAACTGAAGTTCTCCTGGAATTGGAGTTACAGACGGTTCTCAGCTGCCATGTGGGTGCTGGGGATCGATCCTGGCTCCTCTACAAGAGCAGTTGGTGCTCTTAATCGCTAGGCCATCTCTCCAGCCCCATTCTCTTTTTTTAATTGTTTGATTTGCTCTTTATAATCTTTCACTTCTTTAAGTATGTTCACAATTGTGCTTCTCATATCTGTGTCCTGGGCCATCCCCAGGGGCATCCCACTGTAGGAATCTTCCACAGGGTTGGTAGAGCTTGGTGTGGGATTATCCTGCCCCTTTCCCATGTTGTCTCTTCTTCGTGTTCCTGGCATATGGGCTTCTCCTTGTCTGTATTCCAATGTGAGTCCCAAATGCCTCTTCACTGTGTTGAAGGCTTGCTTTGCTTGCCTCCTTCAGATGCCTTCAGAATCCCAGTTGGTTGGGGGGGGGATGATTTTTAGCCTGCACCTCTGTACCTGTGCTTCAGGTGGTCTTGGGAGATCTCTGCATTTCTAAGTTTTGTATTTATAAAATAGGAGTTATACTAACTACTTAAAAGACTGTTATGCTGATCAGAACTTGTATTTTTTAGATGTGCATGATGAAAAAACAGCCACCTCGACAATTCTTATTTTATGAGATTTCTTTTCATCTAAAGCTTTGATTTATCATGGACCATGGGAAAATTTGGCCATAGAAAGGGAATGGGACAATAAAATTGAAAATACAGAGAATTGAAAGTAGCTGATCCTAAATTCTAAGTCCTCTTATGTTACTTTCTAGCATTGCAAACTTAAAGAAACTAATCTGCACATTTTAGGTTCTGCAGTTGTTAATTCACCATAATATAGCCTTCCCGGGAGCTTGCTATGATGATTAAAATGTGTAAAGAGCTTAGTGCACAGAACTGCACAAGGAACCAATACCATATCTAGCTTACAAAGTCATCGACAAAGGTAAAAAAATATGTCTTTGAGAAGTCTTAGAAGCAGAACTGTTAAACAAACACACAAAGTCCACAGTGAAAACTATAATACCATGGAGATATTCTTGTGAAACTTACAACCAAAAAACCATGTGCTCAGAATTCACAATTACCATGGATATCATCTGGTCCACCAGGTATTATTATCCATAGATGGTCATTAAGATTCCCATGCAAATATCTGCTTTTCTATTGTTCTATGCCTCCAGACAACATGAAGAACACCAACTCCAATGAGACACCCCATCCAATTAATATTCAGTTTTATTGATTAAGAGTTTCATAAACATCACTAGGGATGTAGCTCAGAAGTAGATTGTTTACTTTGCATATCAAGCTCTGGGTTCCCTCCCTAGCATCTCATAACTATTCCAAGTGAATTCAGCTTCTTCATATTTTTCACATACAAGTTCTGATTCTGCTGCTAGATATTGCCAGGACACCTCAAAACATTGCATGTCCTTGAAGAAGTTCCTTATTTTTTGAAATTACATGTTAGAGGATACTGGCTTTTGTTTAAATAGAGGCTTAATTCTTTTACTCCATCTTACCAACTTTTCTCCAGAGTTATAAACATATGCACTTGCATGCACACAGTTACACAGTCATTGCTGCTATTAGACAAAGTTTTGAGAATTAAATGAAATACTACAAAGTTCCTAAAGAGGACTGTGCTGGATAGCTTTAGTTGTCAACTTGACATATTTGGGGAGAGGCATCTCAACTGAGGAATTTCCTGTATTGAACTGGCCTGTGGTTGTGTCTGTGAGGGATGTTCTGGGTTGTGGAAAGGAGGGCTCAGCCCACTGTGGGTGCCACCATACCTTCACAAATGATATTGTGTCATACAAGAAATTAGGCTGAGCACAGGTACAAGGGGCAAACCAGGAAGCATCATCTCTCTGCTGTCTGTGATTCAGTTTCTGCCACCAGGTTTCTCCTTGAGCTCCTGTCCTGACTTTCCTCAGTAAAGTACTGAACTGTAAGCTGAATAAACTCTTTGGTTGGTTTTGTTCACAATAGTTATCATGGCAATAACAAGCTAAATAGGGCAAAGGCCAGTGTAAAAAAAACAATTATTTAGTTGTAACCATGTATTTGTTTTAATTTTTTTTAAATTAAGTTTTTGAGAATTTTATACATGTATATAAGGAAATATGATCATGTAAACCCAACATTTCCCCCTCCAACAACTCCTACCTCCCTCCCAACTAAACCTGTTCCCAAGTTCATGTCATTATTTACAATAACTCCCTAAAGCCAATTAGAGCTGACCATATGTTCACAGGTATACTTCTTTCCACTGGAGCAGGGAAACTGATTGGTAGCTATCCCAAAGAGAAATGATTCTCCCTCCCCCTTCCCAGCACCCATCAAATGCCAAGATCTTCCCCATTAGGGGTGAGGCTTCCCTAGATCCTCCTCTATCCATATTAGAATTTCGGCTGACTTGATCTTCTGTAGGTCTGTGAAAGGAATCAGAGCTTCTGTGAATTCATGAGTAGAACAGACATGTCATATCTGGAAGACAACATTTCACCACAGTTACAATAAAATAAATCTAATGTTTCCTTCACTCCGAATTCTTTATGCCCTTTTCCTAACTCACCATTTTCCCTCCCTTGAATATACCCTCCAAAAATATGATTCAGAATCACCCTTTTTATTTCTGTCCACCTAACTGGTACAGAATAAAAGAAAACAGACATCGCCCTCCTTAGCCAGTCTAACATCACCCTATTTTCGTCAGAGTTACATCATGTTACAGATCAATACTGAGTTTTCAGAAAAAAAAATTAATTGCTAAGCCCTTGCTTTTCTCTTTCATTTAACTTATGTAGCTAAAATGTATTTCTTAAAATCTAATGGACAAAGAAATGAAGAACAAGAAATATTTCATTGCTTGTTCAAGGTTCTGCCAAGGTTGGCTGAGGTTTCAGGACCCGAAGTCAACTCCCAGTCCATTCCTCCGTATACCCAACAGGCTACTTTTTCACACTGTGCTTTCTCAGAGACTTTAACAGCTTTAACTTATGCTTTCAACTCACCTCAGGGACCCAAGGTCATTCTCAATGTGAGAAGAGGAATGGATTTAAGAACCATAGCTGTGTCCCAGTTGGTTCATCTCCTACTCAGAGCGGACAATTGTCATAGGAAAGGCCAATGCTGTCACATTTCTGTTGTCTTCTCCCTGACCCTGTCAGCCCATGGTCCATTGGTCTAGGTATCCCATAAGGGTTTGGTTATCCCAAAGTCTTTACAGGGACTATGATATAGCTGGTCATATTTTTTTCCTATTTGATATTTCATCCAAGGCTTCTGATGCACACAGTCCCTCCTCCTTCCACTTTGAACACTTCTTCGCCATGCAAGGCATCACTAGTTTCCTCTCCAGATGGTCAACCATCTGCTTCTGTTAAGTACCAAAGTAGTAGAGCTTCCAGGCCAAATAAAACAATGGCATGTTTTGGCTGTGATGAACTGGAAAAAGATCGAAAGACACACAAAGTTCTTTAGGGCAAAGGTACAGGGCATTTTAGAGCTCAGGAAGGGAAGGGAAGATGATAGAACATAAAAACTGAGGTCAAATATGAAAAGCATACTATCAAAAACCAATGTGTCTATTTCCAGTCATTCTTATGATTATATTTTAAAACATAGGCTTGTGGATTCTATTCCTAGTGACCAATTCTACATATGTATTTGTGGGTAATCAGGTACAAATATTGTGTTAATCATTTTCCTCAGCTCACAGCAGACTAAAGTTATCAGGCCATGTAAGTCAGTTTTCTTGGTTTAATGTATGAAATTTTTTGGTGTGTTTTATTCATATACCTTTTTCTGACTCTGTTCTTTCTGTACCACATTTCACTATACCCAAGGCATCCACATAATGTAGTTACTACATATCTTATGGATGGTAGATATAAAGTTATCTGATTTTATAAAAAGAAGAGGCAGAGCTATAATCCTACCATTTTCTTTTTTTGGGGGGGGGGGTCTTTTTCAAGACAGGGTCTCCTTGTAGCCCCAATTGTCCTGGAACTCACTCTGTAGACCAGGCTGGCCTTGAACTCATAAAGATCCACCTGCCTCTGCTTCCCAAGTGCTAGGATTAAAGGCGTGCGGCACCACGCCCGGCTTCCAACCATTTTCTTATCATAGAAGTAAGGTTTCAGGACAAATCAAAGACTTAATAAACTACTTCTATGTGTTTGGGTATCTCCATATGATGTATACGAGAGAGAAATAGACAGAGAGAGAGAGAGAGAGAGAGAGAGAGAGAGAGAGAGAGAGAGAGAGAGAGAGCTGGTTCGCTGGTTCACGTGTGGGAGTGCCAGTGTGTACGTGTTCAATGCATTTTGCACCTAAGGCGATCCTAGTATGAACTTGAATATTGCTCCTCACCTTGTTTGAGATAGGATCTCTTGCTCTTTGACTCTGTGTCCATCAGGCTATGTGATCTTCCAGGGACTCATTTGTATCTACCTCCTACATAGATGAAGGAGTGTTGAAACAGCTTCCAGTGTATCTGGACTTATATGGATTCTGGGAAGCTGAACTCACTCAGGTCTTCACATATGCAAAACAAACAGTTTACCCGCTGAGCCATCTCTTCCAAACCAAACTGTTCCCTTAACATGGGATGAAAGGCGCATGCAAAATTTATTTTACCATTTGGCAGAAACTGGTAGAACCATTAAGTTGTAGGAATATATAATTAACTTTGAAGAATATTTGGAGGAAAAACAATTTCGTGTGTGAGAAATTTCTTGGGCCACAGTCTTAATGGATGTAGCTTATCCTATTCATGAATTTTACCTTCACCAAACCTTTCCAAGTTCTCATAGAGAGACAAGAAAAATATCATCTTATAGCCTTTGCAGTGTAAGATGGTTCTTCACAATGCAGATTCATTCTCCCAGTGGAGAGTCTTTCTCAGGCCCCTGTCCACCAAAAAGAGGGATATTTATCTCCTTCAGTTTCTATAAAGACTTGCTAAACTCGCTCACTAAAAAAGGGTGGAATTAGCCATAAAGAAATTAAAATCCGCAGCCCTAAAACATATTTCCACTAAAGTAGTTTTCTTAATAATATTACTTGTTTCCCAGTATATCAATAGAGCTCCACGAAGTAATAATGCAAGTCAAAGAGATGAAATACACAGACTCTAAAATGTGAAGAGTAGGAGACTCCCAGAATCCACAAGAAAGTCTATAAAACACAGCATAACAGTGGAGAAATACAAACACCTGTCACCAATGCAAGCATTAAGTAGAACCTAATTTAGTCAGATACCCATACTGCACACTCTCTGTTGTAATTCAGTCACTGTTACCTAGTGAATGGTGCCTGACTTTCAACAAAAAGTTAGGGCATTTTTAAAATGAAGAAAGCTCATCTCCTCCGTGGCTTATCAGGAGCCTATCCACAAGTTTTGTCTCAGATAACAGTGCCAGATATGGGCTCCTTCTTATGAAATGAACCTAACCTCCAACCAGAGAGTGGTGGGTTAGTAGTCCCTTTCCATTCTTCCCACTGTTATTGCAGTGAGCATATCTTACAGGCCAGTTGTTACTATAGTTCACAGTGTTCAGAGTATGTATTGTCTTCAGCAATAGGCTCACACCATCAAGTTCTGGCACAGAAAGAAGAGCAATGAGTGAGGAATGGTGATCTCCAAAAGACGGAGTCCATCCCTGGTGTTGGGCTTTTTATTTAATAGCCTGGTATGTCTGGTAGGTGTATAGGTGCCCTCCCCTCCATTATAGTGTAACTCCATTCAATATCTCACATATTTACCTTATAGGACTTCTATAGTTGTAGTTTCCATATGACTTTTCCAAAGCATTTAGTGTTAGTTATCTCTTTCCATTCTTCCTTCTCTACCCGCAATCCCTTTCCATTTAACTCTATCCCATCATTCTATTTTTTCTTTTATATCACTGCATTCTGTATCCCTCCCATGAAGAAGCCCCACTGACAATGGCCTCTTATTAATTTTATGACCTCTATGAATTTTCCAATTGGAACATTCTTATTTTTTATTTATTTCACTTTAGTACATTTTATTTATTTATTATTATTTATTTATTTTATTGATGTGTATTTCAGACATCATTTTTCAATTCAGTTCAAGCATATTCCCCTTTCCCTTCCCCCCACCCCACCCCACCCAACCCCAGATCATGCATTCTGCCATAACTGTCCTGCATCTTTCTCTCAGTACTATTCAGGAGTAAAGAAAGATGGCATTAGGAACTTTGCAGGTAAATGGATAGAGCTCGAAGCCATTATGCTGAGTGAAGTAACACAGTCCCAGAAAGACAAACAGAGAATGGTTTCCCTCATTTGGGGATGTTAACACCAAATCCCCCAGATGAAAGTCAAGCTGAATAACATTATTGTTATATTTCTGTTTATCTGAAACCAACTATGTTGTTGTAATGTGAATCTCTCAACGTGCTCTAGAATCCACCCACCAATTATTTTCAGACTCTGTAATTACTGTATATGGATGGAGAGTATGTATCCCTATCTTAGAGTAATATAAAATTAATGGAGGAAAATGTGAATCCTTAAGCATAAAAAAAGGAAAATTCCTATTTTAAGATTCGAAGCTAGCATCTACTTATGAGCAAGAATATGAGAAGTTTGTCTTACTCAGTCTTGGTTACCTTATGTAGGATGATTTTTTCCATTCCCGCCATTTACCTGCAAATCTCATTTTTTTTCTTAACAGCTGAATAATATTCCATTGTATCATACCATATTGTACTTATTTATTTATTAGTCGATGGACATCTAGTTTTTCTTTAATTTTCTGACCATTATTATTAGGGTAATAATGAAAATAGAAGTTATACTGTAGCAGTATATTGAGTAATTTGGGAATATGTCAAAGTTGGTAAGACTGGATTTTGAGATAGATCTATGTCTAATGTTTTGAAGAGTCTCCACATTCATTTCCACTATGGCTGCCCCAGTTTGCATTCCCACCAACAATAGACAGGTTTCCCTATTACCCAGACCCTCACCAGCATTTGTCATTGTCTGGTTTTTATATCTTAGACATGCTGAAAGGGTAAGATGAAATCTCAAAGTAGTTTTAATTTACTTTTCTCTGGTGGCTAAAGTTATTGAGATTTAAAAGAAATATTTCTCATCTTTCTGTGTTTCAACTTTTGAGAACTCTCATAAGTTCCTCAGCCCAATTTCAATTTCACTGTCTGTATGATTTGATGTTTAATTCTGAGTTCTTTGTATAGTCTAGATATCAATTATTTGGTCAGATGTGTGTCTTATAAAGTTTTTCTTGTCCATTCTGCCAGTTGCTTCGACTCAGATGGTAGAGAAGTACTATTATTATTTTGTTAATGTGACACAGTATTAAACCACTCCTACTGACTTTTATACCCATAGATTCATGCATCCATCGACTCTCAGTTCTCTAAGACAGCGATTGACACTGAGACCCACAAAGGGTCAAGACCCAAGATCATTTAGGGACACAAACTAGACTTAATAGGGTTCACAAATAATGGAGAACATGAAATAGGGTGGAAGGTGCTAAGGAGAGAATGCAGATGGAGGGGGTATCTGAATCGTATCAAAATGCATTGTACAAAATTCTCAAAGAATCAATCAAAACAACATTTTTGAAAAAAAAGGACATCTGAAATGGCAAAAGGAATAATAGAGAAAGATAGAGCTATTCCTGATGTTGGAAGGAAGTATCAGAACACATGCTTTAAAATAGCTGTTTATCATTCTGAGAACAATAACAGGGAAGAGGACAACAAATAACAGGGAGACCGGGATGATCGAATTTGTCCCTCAAAATGCACATGTTGAACCTTGAATCTTGAATGAAACAGTACTGGGATGCTTGGCTTTGGGGAATCATTAGATCACAAGACTTGGTCCTTGAACATAGATAATGCCACTGTGGAAACAGTCTGCAGGAGTAACTGACTTTCCTTGTACTCTGTGAACGGTGTTCTTTTTCGTAAGATCAAACTATCAAGACGATATCTTGGAAGCAGAGACTTGGATCTTATCAAACTCTGGATCCTGACACCGTGGCCTTGGCTTCCCAATCTTTAGACATGTCAGAGAAAAAATGTCTATATAAAACCTGCAATAAGGAGCTGGAGAGATGGCCTAGCGGTTAAGAGCGCCAACTGCTCTTGTATAGGACCCCAGTTCAATCTCCAGCACCCACATGGCCGCTGAGAACCGTCTTTGACTCCAGTTCCAGGGGAATCTGACACACTCTTCTGACCTCCATGGCATTGCACAACACAGGTGCACAAATCCACATGCAGACAGTACATTCATACATGTACAAGAATAAATAAAAATTTAAAAATATTTTAAAAAACCTATAAAAAACAAGAACCAAGAAAGCAGAGTATATGAAACAAATAATAACACAGATCTTTATGGTATAAATTGATCTAAATAGATCAATAATGGGTTTTAATGAGAATAGTCCAATTTTATAAATTAATTTCTTATCTTAGATAGGAGAAAACAAATATATGCTTAAAAAACCCTATAACAAATTTAATTTAGATTAAGAGAATGGAGAAAAACAGGCCGTAGTAATCAATGAAAGATGGAATACTTTTATGAATTTAAGACTGTCAAAACCAGGAAAAGTATCATGTATAAAGAAGGGTGGTTGTACAATTCTTTGCATAGCCTCTAAACATGTCCAATTTTAGTTGGAAGTATTATACCTCTTCTGACATATGCAAGGTGGCATTGTATAATGTCTTTGTTGTCTCTTTTCTTGAAGTTTGATGATATTAAATATTTTTCTGGTGCTGGTGATCTTTTATATGTTTTCTTTTTTTTAAATTTTTTAATTAATTTTATTTATTTCTGTATGTGTATGTATGTACTGTCTGCATGCAAGTTTGTGCACCCGTGTTGCGTAGTGCCGCGGAGGTCAGAAGAGGGTGTCGGATTCCCCTGGAACTGGAGTTCTCCTGGAATTGGAGTTTCAGACGGCTCTCGGCCGCCATGTGGGTGCTGGGGATCGAACCCGGGTCCTCTGCAAGAGCGTCGGTGCTCCTAACCGCTAGGCCATCTCTCCAGCCCTATATGTTTTCTTTAACAAGTATCTTTCAGGTCATTTACTTAATTAAAGAAGGGCTCATTTGGTGTTGTTGAATTGTATCACACCTTCATATATTCTGAATATTGGCCCCTTATTGGGCTTAGGGCTTACTTACATATTCTCACATTTGGTATATTGCCTTTCAGTTCAATATGTCCTTTACTGTGCAGAAAACCAATATTTACTTTGATATAGCGCCATTCATTCATTTTCACTTTGCCTACCTTGACAGTTTCATAGAGTAATTACCAAGATCGGTGTATAAGATATTTTAATATATGATTTCTTCTAGAAAGGTGTGGCTTTAAATGAGACATTTAATCCTTTAGTTTTGTGTTAACTTGTGTAGTATAAGAGAATAATATATTTCATTGTTTTGCACATATGTATCATATTCTCCACACTGTTAATTGAAGAGACAGTGCCTTCTATGTTGTCTTTCACTATTAAAGGACATAGATGTTGGCATCCATTAAAATAGTTTAAAACGTTAAGTTGTAATCAGGTGTGCTGATGCATGTCTTTAATACCAGAGCTCATGAGGTAAAGAAAGGCAGATCTCTGTCAGATCAAGACCTACCTGGCCTATAGTTTTTCCAGGTTCCAGAACAGCAGGTGCTACAGGAATATACTGTCTCAAAAATGTTTAGTTGACCTTATATTTAGGTTTATTTTAGTTTCTGTAATTGATCTATGTGGTTGCTTGTGTTTGGACAGTATTGTCTTAATTATAGTATCTTAATATATTTTGAAATCAGGTACGCAGATGTTCATGACTTGTCCTTTCAGAGGATAACATTGGAGGTTCTGTAGTCATGAGTTCATAGACCTTATCTTCCTTTTTTTTTTCCTACTTACATAAAAAGTGTTCCGCATTGAAAAAAAATCTAAAAAGACTGAGAAAAAGATGAAAGACATGTATGGCAGAATCCATGAGTTCTGGTGGGGAGGCAAGGAAGGGGGAATGAGTCTAAATTTGACTAAGAAATGTTATAGGAAATGCATAATACTTCATTTAAAAAGTGTCATTGAGATTTTGATAGGAAAGTTTGCACGGAATATCTAGATTGTATTTTATAGTCTGAGAACACGAACAGTAATGATCAACTTGGTCCATGGATATAGGACCTCTCATGTCCATTTGTGCCATTGTCATTTATCAATGAGCTTCAGTCTGCAGTCAATTATTTATGATTTTTTATTCTGCAGGACTATGACTTCATTCAATTTTACAATATTTTAAATGGGGTTATATAAAGAAATTTTATGTTTTTCAAAAAACATTTTTATTTTGCCTTTTTGCTGAATTTTCGTGTATTTTATACATAACACCTCAATCAGTATTAATTGTCTTTATACTGCATTCTCCATTAGCACCCCCTGACACACACTGGAGTTCGTACATCTGTCATTTGTGTTAAGGCTTATTGTAGGAAATTGGTAGATGCTCCTCAGTGCATGTTCATCCACTGAGCTATAGTCAGCCTACCCAGAATCCTTTGCTTTAAGAGGTCCTGCTCTTTTTCACCCAACAGTAATCAGCTGCCAATATTTCTTCATCTAAGATTCGATTCTGCTGCCCATTTCCCCAGTTCCATGCTGGGTTTTGTCTGCTTGAATTTTCTTGGGTCTTGTGCCTGCTGACTCCATTGCCAGGAACTTAAAAGGTCATAAATGGCCAAACAATGGAGAGTAGGAGTCTGCAGCATGTGAGTCCTTTGACAAGACCCCCATACTAAGCTTCACTCACCCAGGGCTCAGAGACCATTGAAGAAGGGGGTCAGAAAGGTTGATGTATGACTGCACAGAAATAAAATACTACAAATTCCTGGGACACCACTCATATGAACCTACAGCAATAGTGTCAGCATGCACAGAACATCATTTTTTTAGTATATACAAGCATAAGCAATTTTTGTTGATTTTCTATCTTTACCAAAATAATGTTGTTAGTTCTATTTTCTTGCATTGCTTTCTAAATAAAAGATCACAGCATCTACAAACAGAAGTATTTTTGTTATTTGGATGCCTATATCTCTTTTTCTTACCTAAATGCTCTAGATACAACTTTAGTATTAAAGGGAATGAAATTGCTCAGAATGGACATCTTGTCCTATTTCACCTATTTTTCTCCAAGGAGTATGAAGTTAGGTGTGGATTTTTCATGAATAGTTTTTCCTATACTTCTTTATGTGTCTGAATTATTCAAAAAATTTTATCATGAAATATTCTTAAATGTTCCTAAATTTTTTTTGTGTCTTTTGTGACGACCATAAGGTTTGCTTTTCATTCTGTCAGTGTATACTATGTCATCATAGTTATTGACTTGTGTTAGTGGAAGTAAGCCTACATCCAAGGAATACATCTCATGCACTCATGGTATCTGGTACTTTCCATGTGCTGTTATATTGGGTTTAATAACATTTGAAGAATTGTTACATTTATGTTTACCAGAGATTTGGGGTCATATTTTTTGTTTTAATTTAAAGTATTCTTGTTTTGTTTTGGTATCCAAAGTTGTGCTTAAAGTAATTTTGGAAATAATTTTTCATTTTAGGGAGAGCTTTGATAAGGTAGAGCCCTCCTTTACTGAATAATAACGAGTCCCGTGACCCCTCTGGGACTTGAGTTTCTGAATACTTAGAAAGCTTGAAGCAAACTGGAGACAAATCCAAGATAGAAACAAGCTTCCCGGAGTATTGTCTGAAACTTTCAAACAAGTTACTAAGTGTAGAAAAGTTATCCCCATCACATTCAAAATTCTTAAACCTTCAAAGAAACACTATAACCTGATGCCCTTAAACAGAAAAAAAATGGGCAGAGTATTTCTTATCTCATTTTCTATCTCCAGAAAATGCTGTAGTCCAGACCTACACAAATGTTCCTAATATAAACACTTCAGATGGATCCCCCTGGTAATTAGTCATTATTTCTTTGGAATCCTAACAGTCCTCTACCTCAGGATTGGTTTGGGGAAGCAGCTTGTTAACTGCCACTACTTTGACATTAATTTAGTCTTTCCAAGTTGCTGGTATATTATTCTTCCAAGTAGTCTCATATGAGGCTTTGCCTTTCTGTGCCATCAGATCTATAGGATCTTTCATTTCAGATTTTATTTGAGTGTTCTCTTTTATTATTAGTTTATATAAAGGTGTGTGAATTGTATTTATTTTTCAAGAACAATTATCCTTTTGTTGATCCTTTCTATTGCCTTTCTAGTATCTATTTCATTTATTTAGACTCTGATCATGACTACTTCTTGTGTTCTGCTAACTGTAGGGTTAGCTCTTGTTTCTAGTACTTAAAGAATCAAATTAGATTTTTAATATTCCATCTTTGATTTTTTTTCTTAATTTAGACATTTCTCAGTAAAATATCCCAGTTAGAAATATTTTGTTGTATCCTTCAATTTTGGGGGTCTTTTTTTCTGAGACGGGGTATCTCTGTGGCTCTGACTGTCCTGGAACTCACTCTGTAGACCAGGCTGGCCTTGAACTCACAGAGATCCGCCTGCCTCTACCTCCCAAGTGCGAGGATTAAAGGCGTGCACCATCAAACCAGCCTGTATCCCAAAACTTTTGACATGTTATGTTTCTATTTTCACTTGTCCCAAATACAAATATTTTAAAATTTTCTCATTTGATGCTTTTTCAGGGATGTGCTGAATGTTTTCACATGTTTTCATAATGTACACATTAGTTTGCTTAATTTGGTCCCATAAGTTCTTATGGGCTTATGAACTTTGTTTATTCTACTTCTTTCTCTGAGTGAATAATTTCAAAATAACTTTCTTCATGATTGCAGTTCCTCTTTTTTTTTTTTTTTGCTTGATCCAGTTTTCTACTGAAGTCTGAATACTACCTTTTAAATTTTCAATAATTACATAGTTTCTATACCATTTTACAGTTTGTTTTTCATTCTGATTTATTTTTGCAGTATTTCTTAGTTTGTTCACACTTTGTCTCATTAATTTGGTTGAACAGTCTACATTTTCCTTACATTTTGCTGATTATTTTCATTCCTTTTCAAATGGTCTATGCATCTTTCTTTCTTTAGGGCCAATTACTGAATAAATATTGTACTTCTACTTCTTCGATGTCCCATTCTCTTGCCTTTAATTTCTCTTCTTGCTTTACTCTGATGTCTACATATTTAAAAATGGTATCATTTCTTCCAAATTTTATAAACCTGTTCAATGAGAAAATCTTGCCACTTGTTGGTGTGCAGAAATGTACTGGTTGGAAGGTGTGTGTGTGTGTGTGTGTGTGTGTGTGTGTGTGTGTGTGCAGTTCTGGGAATTACAACAGTAGCATGTCCATGAAACGTCATTCTCTGAGGGGTCAAGACTATGGATGTCTCTGGCACTGGCAGCAGCAGAGAAGTTAATTTGCTCATGGTCTGAAATGGCCTCCAGGAAGTAGCTACAATTGTACTTGGTTTCAAGACATTGCCTTCAATAGTGGCTGTGACATTGGAGCTTTTGTATTAGAGGCTTTAGAAGCACTGGGACAACTGTATCCTGAGTTATGGGATCAGCCAGTGAAATATGGGAATAAAATGAAATAGTGTAGCCTTGAGGGAACTGATTAATATTGTCTTAGGTTTGAGGAGTTCAAAAAGAAATTTCAGTCTCTGTAAAAGATAGCATAACATATCTCATCCTGAGGGCTGGCATGAAGAAATAGGCCCCAGAAATTACAAAATATCACAAATGCATATCCTCTGAAAGGTATGGGATACAGCATCTTGGGCAATGTGGAGGGAAATATTCTGCAACAGGTCAGCTCTAGGAAAGATGCATCATTGCCAACTCAAACCAAGAAAAGCCATACTTTTTTTTTCTCCAGATCCTAGGCTGAGAGTCCATAAAAGGTATGAGGCAGTGAAAGTTTGGGTATGGGCATATCAAAGAAGCAATTCTGATGCCTGGAATGGCATGGTAATATATCAGTTCCAGCGGTGAAGAGCTCCCTTCTCTTTGACAAATGTAGTAGCATGAACCACTCTCATAGGCTCAGGATTGTACACGTCTATGGAAGTTCTCCCCCCCCCCCGGGTTCCAGGGATTGTAGCTTGGACAGATGAGTCATGGTGATGACCTTCTGTTCATCTATTACCCATCAGAAGACATACCTTCGAGGGATTCTTTTAGGCCCTGAGCTGGTCTTAAGTGAGGAATAGAGTTAATTAATTAGCTCAGCCAAAGTGTTCCCTGTCCTTTTCCTCTAGTCATCTTGGTTATTCTATTCTGTTCATGGGGTTTCTATAGCCACTTTTTCATACCCTGGATGCCTACCACAGTTAATTCCCATGATATTTAGTCTTGTCTTTACTGTTTCTCTGAGGAGAAGAGTGTTGGGATTTTCTTGTCTGCTGTCTTGCTGACATCATTCCTACAGAATGGAGATGTTGGATAATCATAATTTGTCATTCTGAACAGCACCTGCAAATATGATTCATATAATAACGTTGTCTATGACATCATTTCTAATAAAAACTGTATTTTTCACATTAAAAAATTTCCCCTTTCTAAACCTTACAGCTAATAAAGTCTGTCTAAGACAAGATTATAGCTCTTTGATTTTGAAAGCTGTTGATCATGTTTTTAAACATTTATATCTAATTTTGTAATGCATCCTAAAAAGGAAGAGGTTTACAATTATTTTCTCATGTACAGATACCTGGTCTTTCCAGTACCATCTATTAAAATATTCGTCATTTCCTCTTGAGTTTTGTAGTCCCATCATAACCACATACTAACTTGCCACTTTAAATACTTTCAGCTTTTAAAATCTTTATACTCTTTGTAAGAGTCTTTAAATGCTCTCCCACCCACTAGTCTGTATGTCCACTGATGTTTAAACGCATCACTTTTTATTACTATAATTTTATCTTCATGACTGATAGGAACAATCCTACCTCTTTGCTCTTCTTTTGAAAATTGATGTAGGTCTTGGAAACTTTTACTTTTCTGCGTACATTTTAAGAATATTTGTCAAAATCTTCAAAATTTGCTAAAGTAAACATTAAATTCTCAGATGTTCCAGGAATTGAGATAATTTTGTAAGTATTACCCATTATGCATTTGGTATTTTGCAAAATTGGGTAGCAGGTTGGGAGTTCTTTTCCTGTTAAGGGCCAAACTCTGTAAAATATTTTCCTGGTGCTCAGGACATGGTTCAGTAGATAAAAGCTTCTGATCCACAAGTTTGAGGATCTAAGTTCAAATCATTACCACCCACACAAAAGGATGGATGTGGTCACAAATGGACCTGTTACCCTTGTGCTGTGGGAGACAACAGACTGCAGGGTTGGTGGGACTTGCTGGCCAACAACTTACTCCCTTGTTCTTCTATGAGATTACCCCTTCTCATGAGAATAACATGAGAAGTATTAGAAGAAAATATCTGATACCCTCCTCTTTCCTTTACATGCAAGCAGAGCCATGAGTGCCCGCACACATATGTATGTATACAACATACACCAATGCTTTATTTTCACTCACACATTTTCTAAATTATTAATAAGTAATTTGCATGCTTTGTGATACACATTTCTAACAGAGTTTCCATAGTGACTTCATCTTGTTAGTATCATTTTAAAGGATATAAAGGAATGTTGCCAAGGGCACTTTCCTGGTAAGTATCACCCTCGGTGTTCACTACAGTCCATTTGACTCGAAAACGTGTTCTTAGGCATCTGTCATCCTCCATGTAAGTAAATATTACATTCATTGTGTAACTCTGTTAAGTAGGTTCAACTCCTTCCAGGAGGAGCATTGAGAATACTGCCTTTTTCTCTATATCTCCTTAATGGATGTCATAGTTTTTTCCTTCGGATTCCCATGGCACTTTATGTATGCTGTGTAGTGGTAGAACAGTGGTGGAAATTTTCTGTGGGGCCCTGGGTTCACAGAGAGATTATTTTGAATATTTACTCATATAAGAATTTTGAGTTAAACAGAATAGATAGGATAAATCCCCTAGAGTTGAGTTTTCCCTGCCTGAGTGTTGTATGCAATCTGATGAGAAAAAATAATAATGTTTATATTAGCCATGAGAATGAAAATAATTCTTACTGCAAGCAGAATGGCTTATTCATCCTCAGATATTTCAACATTGCTAGTTATAGATAAGCTTTCCTTTCTCTCATTCCTGGTTGCATAGAAGCTAAATCTCATGACTCCTTATAAATCTTATGACTGCCTAAAGACGACTTCAGAGAGACACTGCTGTGTGCATGTGAGAATATTACCATCTTTTCCCATTTCTTTTCCTTCTTCTCTGTAGATGGTGCCTTAAAACTTTAGACTGGTAGCAATAACAATTGACAAGTTCATTAAATACAAATTTGTCTTTTGCTTCTGTAACATACAATGTCAAATACATGTATTTTCAGCAGACTCCGAAAAGACAAAATATAAAATACTTTATGTGGCTAAGGTTGAGACACAGTCTTTGGTGGCCACATCCTGGCAGTCCTCCAGAGTTATCATGAGTTTATAAATCAAAGACAAATTTTATTTGTATCCAAGTCTTATGTCCTGCAGAGTCTGTGAGCCACAACAGAGCATAGTAACGTTTGTCTCTACTTTGTACATGGTCATCTGCTTCTAATTCAGCATTCCTGGCTTCTTAAAAGGCATATAGATGACATTAGGAAGGGAATACAAAGAATACTGAGTTAACAGAGCACGGTATAAACCTGTAATTATTACCAGAATTCTAAACATATGAATAACAATGCCAGGCAGAAACAGTATTTGACAGAAATAAAAATGAAGCAGTTTTTAACTCTAAATGATGGGGTTTTAAGTGATTCAACTTTCTTTCAAGAATTTTATACTTCGAATGTTGAAGTAGAAACGTCTAGCTATTCACCAAAACACATGGGGCTTCTATAATTTAGAGTCGTGCTAAGTACAGCCCTCACAGCAGGCTGATTTTTCAGCCCTCCTTGTCTTTAGGAAGCCCCTTGTGATTCCACACTTACTTATGGAATGTGGAAGGATAAAAACAGGTAATGAGTGTAGATCCACTAGAAAGTACTCTGAAGTTCTCAAGCTAGTGATCGTCACACAGTGAGAACAACTACAATTACTATTTGCAAGATTTCTCATAAATAGGAACATGTCTATTTCTGAATTATCTGAGTGAAACATGGGTTCCTGTTGTGAATCAACCACCTTTGTCTGAAGGTTCCTAAGAAAAGGGTCCTATAAAAGAGATTTATTTGTTCAGGTAGGTTGGTTTAGAGATTGCTTCAGGAAGCATGGATGCATCATGAAAATGAGATGGAGAAGGGAAGAAAATGAACAATGAATTATGGAGTTGGCTCTCCTCACTGACAGCTAGTTCTCTGTTCAAATGGTGTTTCAGAGGGGATCTCGCAAGTTCATCTCTACCTATGGTGGATGTGAGAGACAACTGCCATTTACTACTACTTATATTAGTATACTGGGACAGAGTTCCATTGAGTTGACTAGATAGCCTTTGAATTTTCTCTATCCTAGACAGCCCTTGTATCCATGATTCTTCCGTCTGATCCTCTAGAGTGTCCTGGGTTATAGGCCAGCTCTACCATACCTTCCTTGAATTTTACATTCTTTATTCCTCAAATATTCAATAGGCAACACAGGTCAAACACAACTGTCTTCTTCAGTATATTATGTGCCTTTAAAATTTTTATGCACTTCAGACATCCTTCCTATCCACCTCCCCCAACCCCCACAGGATTTCACTCCTTTTATCACATATGCTAAAGCCTATTGAGCCAAGCTTGTCAAGAGCATTTCTTGAGTGATCAGAACTTTGCCTGCTTTCATTTTTGGTGACTCTGCTTTGGTAGGAAAACAACCTTTAATTGTTGATCGAGCTTCCACTTCCCCTTTTCCTTGTTTATAAAGATGTCGTGGAAAATTTTTCCTGGGGAGACATGAACTCATGACTCAGATGGGGAACTGGCTCAGTGACAATTCTACCAAAAGCTAATTTGGTGCACCATTGAGTTTATTTGAGTTACTTACAGAAATATGGGTGTGGGGTTAGTTTCAGGACCATTGATGACCTAAATGTTACAGCTTCTCTGAGAACCATATCCCACCATGGGTGACGGATCACACATAATGCCTCTCTGGAACTCTCTTGTGTGACTTTTGAACACCTAGACAGGTTACATAAACTCCTCAGCCAGCAGTTGTGTGCAGCTTCCAAAATATTGTATAAGGAGAGTGTGAATCTTGTCAGTTTCAGGAAATTCCTGACACTTGTGAGTTGTTTCCTTCCTAGGAACCATAAGTTTTGCTCCTCTTTCAAGGACAGTATATTTTAATGGATAGGAAAGCATGACACAAGAAATATCTAAATTTGAAATAAATTGGGGTAAGCCCTCTTTCAGTCTTACATTAAGATAGGTTTGAGTGATGGCTTACTTAATACAATGTTCTCTTCTGACCTCCATGGGCATTGCATGATGCAGGTTCACTTCCATACATGTAGGCAATAAAATTAAAAAAATAAAATATTTAAAAAAATACTTTAAGCATCTACACTGTCAGAAAATACAGAGTCATTATGGAGATTTCTAAATAGTTCATCATCTAGCCCTAATACACAGCTCGAGCCTTGCTATCTTGGTCTCGGCCATAGCTACCACTTGATGCAGCCAAGAAAAATTCCCAGGAAACCCCAAATTCTTGCACGTTGTTCTGGTTTTGAGCATGTCTCTTTCTACGGAGAACACTTTTGGTAATTTTTACCTCTAGTAAGGGTTGGCCACCTGCAACTGTCAGCCTAAATTGCATCTAGCACCTGTGAACATAAAAATGTGTTTTGTTTTTTTTTTTGCATTTTTAACTTTTTATTATTTGTCATCCTCACACATTTATATGGAATTTTAACGATTTTCACCACCACTCCCATTTACTGCTGCCATCCATCTGGAACCCTTTATCTTACCAAGTCCCCTCTTACTTTTGTGTCTTCATGAGTTTAATTAGAGTTCACTAGTTAGGAATGGGTGTGAGTTCATTTGCTGGAGTAAGGGTAACTTAACAGTATTATACCACCAAAGAAAATGAATTATAGCCCTCCCCCAACAATCCTAAATGGCCAATAGTCATTCAGGGAGTTATGAGGCCTTATGGGTCCCTGCTCTATGTATGATGAAATATCGATGAACCCTTGTACAGGTCTTGGGCAGCAATCAAGGCTGCATTGAGTTCATGAGTATGAGGGCTACCTCATGTCCAAAAGACATTAATGCTATTAATGATGGAGAAAATGAAAAGATGAGAATATTTTGTGAAGTGTGAACACTCAAGTTATAATAAAAATCCCTGTGTCCTTCTTACAAGCCTTCCTGGATATATTAATTCTCTCTTATTTGTTTATGCATTGTCTGTGCCTACTTTGGAGCTAAAATGACAATGTTTAGTAAACCTGAATAGAGACATGTGGTCCCCAAAGCTCAACATATGCATTATTTGAATTTTATAGAAATCATTTGCTAAAACCCTCTCCCCTTCATTGAAACACTACCCATAAATGTCTACTGTAAATCTCTACATTTGTTACTTACTGCCAAGAAAGTGTGATTCTTAACTGAGCTTGAGCATGTTTAAACTGAAGTTCTCAGAAGGAAAGACAGCTAGCTACACCTGGGTTAAGGATTCTACAAGGCCAAATTACTGAAATTTGTGAGTATGGAGAGTTAAAATAGTTCAGGACAGAGCCAAACTATCTTCAGCTATTTCCAGTCCCCTGAAAGCCATGTAGTGAAAGCACCTGTGTCTGACCTGTGTTCTTGTGACTATCTAAACTTTTATAGTGTATTCTCAGCAAACTACCTTCCACCAACCCAAAAGCTAAGAATGCCATCAGATTTCATCTAAAACCTTTAGCAGTTTGTTGCCTTTGTTGTTTTACATATTTTTGCTCGCCATCCATTTACTTATAAATACCTTGATTTATGAATTTGTCGTGTGACCAATAAAATTCCAGAAAACTACTTCCACACTGAATCATGTCTTTCAGGGCAATCTGAATCCATGTTCTCAGGTCATGATCACTTATAATTGGCTCAGTAATCAACTGTCTCTAATTCCCTTTTGACGTGAGACCTATGGAGTTTCTTTGGTTTTGTATCAATTATTTATTTATATATGGATTTATGTATCTGTATATTTATTTTCTCTCCCACATCTACCCCATCACCTTCTATAAGCCAACGTAATGTTTTATTTATATCTTATTCCCTGACCCCCCAAATATGGGTCCATGTGCACAGTTCTGAGCTCAGTTTTGAGAGGCTGCTTTTCTTTTTTTTAATTTTATTTACTTATTTTATGTGTATGAATGTACTGACTGCATGTAGGTTTGTTCACCCGTGTCATGCAATGCCGCAGAGGTCAGAAGAGGGCGTCGGATTCCCCTGGAACTGGAGTTCTCCCGGAATTGGAGTTACAGACCGTTCTCAGCCGCCATGCGGGTGCTGGGGATCGAACCCTGGTCCTCTGCAAGAGCAGTCGGTGCTCTTAACTGCTAGGCCATCTCTCCAGCCTTGAGGCTGCTTTTCAATTTGAAGAAATTGATTTTAAAAAGCATGACCTGGAGTGGTTCAACAGCTTGAGTTTGATGCTAGGTCTGGAATCAGAACCCACCCAACCTTAGGCATGTTCTATAGTTTATATTCACCTGCCATTTTTTTATGTGTATGAATGTACTGTCTGCATGTAGGTTGGTGCACCCGTGTCATGCAGTGCCGTGGAGGTCAGAAGAGGGTGTTGGATTCCCTTGGAACTGGAGTTCAAGATGGTTCTTAGCCGCCATGTAGGTGCTGGGAATCGAACTCCGGTCTTCTGCAAGAGCAGTCTGAGCTCTTAACCGCTGAGCCATCTCTCCAGCCCCTTACCTGCCTTTTTATCCTCATCTACCAGCCCAGAAAATTAATAGTAGCTATATCACGGTATTATTGGCAAGAATTCCAACATGTATACAGTGCTAAACATAGGGTAAGCATCCTGTATATTTTCAGTTCATATTAGCTACTGTGATGATGTCTGCATAGTTCTTAAAGCTTAGATGAATCCTCCGGGCCCTTGAGAGCCATCAATGTCCAAGCGTCATCCTCAGCACACGTGAAGCGATGGCCTTTGCTTATTTTTTCTGCTATTTTAATGCACTCATTTGTTGTTAAATGGAATGCTGTGTTTGCAGAGGCGAGGGGAAAGATAGGCTTGAAAAAAAAAATTCTCTTTTCAGTTTATCTAAGCATTCCTCTCAATCTTGTTTAACTTACAGCCATCTTCTCCCTGCTGGGTTTGTTTTCCGTTCTCTCCCTGTTTCTTTTTGCTGGCTCTCTTTATGTCTCACTGCTTTTTCAACTGGTTGGATTACGTCCTTTCATTTTTCCTTGTCCTCAGCCTGGCTTCATGTTTCTCCTCCAATATCCCCTTATATTTAGCATGTTTTTCTGGGGTTTTTTTTCAGGCTTTTTCCTCCTACATCTCTCCTCTTTTTAAGCCTTTTATTTTAATAACATCTGCCCTCTCTGATAGTTTATCATTTTTATTCCCTTTTTCCCATCCTTCCTTCACTTTATACTAATACCTCTTCCTTCTTTCATTTTTCTTATCATCCCTTTTTCTTCTCCTTCACTTCCTTGCTGCCACCACTGCACAGTGTTCCCCTTTCTTCCTTTTCTATCTCTTCTTTTTCTCTGCCTTCACCAGTGCTTTCTGCCCTGGGTAAAGCCTGCCTGGCCCCCAGATCATAAGCATTTGAAAAGAAAGCTTTAGTGACACAGCAAAGGGAAAACTCTGGGCTGTCTGTGGAAGACTGTTGCTTGGGGAGCATCTTGAGATTAGGCAGAAAAATGAAGTGGTCAGGAAAGGAAGAGGAGGCGGTGTTTAATGGAATGGAAATAAAATAGGTGAGAGAAAATGAGATGGAAAAACAGAGATGTATGACACAAGAGAATTTAGTTAGAATGAGATTGTCAGCAGATCAGCTGGGGGGAAAGAATGGAAAACAAGCTTGTTACAGTGAATTCTTTGTCATAACGATGAGCTTTTTATTCTCAGCTTGCCTGCCTGGCTTCTCAACACTGTTTGGCTTTTGCCTAACAATTTTTTGTCCGCCCCCTTTTTCTTCTCACCATTCTTTGCTATTTACTTGGGTCTGACTTTTTATTTTGTAAATTTTTATTGAATTTTTCTGTATTTCATACAGAACATCTTAACCATCTTTATTCTCCGTCCCCCACTGGCACACTCCCACAACCTCCCCCCACCCTGGATTTCAGACATTTGTGTTAAGGAATATCAAGTCAAGTTAGTGTCCTCAGACATCCCTTAGTGCAAATTCATCCACCGAGGTCTATAGTTAGCCTATCTAGAGTCCTCCCCTTTAAGAAGATTAGCTCTTCCTCCCCCAACAGTCAACTACTATCAGTAGTTCTTCAACTAAGATTGGGTCTGCTGCCAATTTCCACAGTTCTGTACTGGGATTTTTGTCTATTTGTTTTTGCATGGGTCTTGTGCAAGCTGACACTATTGGTGTAAGTTCATATAAGCAAGGACTCAAGGGTCTATAATACTATTTGCATATGGCCATGTACTTCCTCCCCTGGGTCTTATAATCTCTCTGCCCTATCTTCTGCAATGGTACCAGAGCCCTGGATGGGTGATGTTTAATATAGGAGTTCTGTCCAGGGACCTACATTCTGTAGACTCTTACTCTCTGTGCTTTGGCCATTTGTGGCATTTGTTTGTTTGTTTGTCTGTCTGTCTATGGCTCCCTGTTGCACAGGTGAGCTTCATGATAAGAACAGAGAGATGCAATAGTGTTCGCTCTACCCCTTATTCTTTTTTTTCAATTTTTTTTAATTTAATTTTTTTATTGATGCTTTGTGCATTTCGTACATCATTTTCCAATTCAGATCAGGCATTTTTCCCTTTCCCTTCCCCCCCACCTCCACCCCATCCCAGATCATGTATTTCTGCCATAACTGTCTTGCATCTTTCTCTGTTATTTTTTTTTCCTTTTTTAGCTATAAGTGATAACCCATGAGTACAAGCATCCTTCGTGCAAAACCAATCTACAGGCTGTTGTGTCCAAACCCCACCATCCNAATCATGAAATATGATATGGAAATAACATATAGTTTGTTTTCAGAGGACATAATTTTAGTACAGGTATGATGTATCAGGCTGATATAACTTAGCCTTTCTGGGTGCTTAACGACTATACTTAACATCCACACCAATTTGGCCCAGGGACCTAAGGGATAACTTTGTTCCTTTCCCTCAGAGGTCAACTAAGTCCCAGAGGACTACACATGGGGGCATCACTTGAAATGTCCTGTAAATGTTAGTCAACAGTCTTCCTGTGTAGGGAGGTCTTGGAGATCCACTAATGGGATGTCAGACAGTGTCCAGTCTATAAAGAAAAAAGTCTGCTCATGCTTCAAAAAGGGAAGCCTGGTTTAGCAAGACCTGACTTTGTCCTCAAGTGGATGGAACTGGTAAATGAAAAGCCAAAAGAAGCCAGGGGCTCCTTCCCCACCTCCCCGCCCCCCCAAAAAAACCCTGAGTGACCCCTGAGGACCAGATCCTCAACTGACCTTGAGAAAATAAAACTTTGGTTAATCTGGGCTAACTGTGTGGCCTTAAGCATCCAAAAGGAAAGTATAACCAGAAATAAATTATCAGTAAGGCCTGAGAAATTGTACTTCATATATAAAATTTGAGATGGTAGTAAAAAGAAATAAAGAAAAAGAAAAAAGAAATAGAGAGCAGTGTTGTTTTGCCTGTCTTCAATTCTTACTGGGAAATGCATCTATTCTGTGGTTGCCACTGCTTTTGCCATCCTTCAAAGACACGAGACACAGCTTTTTAACCTTCGAATATGGACTGAAGACTCATGTCTTCTTCAGGAATCCTCCAAACCGTCAGTGCCAAATGGGGACTGCTGAGACATCCAGCTTGTGGACTGGGCAGCTACTGGTGTTTTGGCCTCTTCAGAGTATAGACTGCCATTGCTGGACTACACAGGCTGTATCATGAAGGCCAGCACAGGAAGATCAAGACAGGAAGCAGTGCTTACTGGGCTCATTTGGGTGACCATGGGAAGGAAAGACCCCAGTGTGGAGCACAAGGGCAGGATTGATGGTTGTTTGGGCTTCCCAAGGAGGTACCTTTGAGCACTTCCTTAAGGAAAACATGACATCTTTTAGAAAAAACTGATCCTTTACATCTTGCAAGTTGGAGAGAGCAACAACAAAAGAACTTGAAAAATACCAACTGAAACAGTGAAGTTCTCCCCAAAATGATAAGCCTCTGCTTTGAAAAAAAAACTTTACAGAAATAAATAAAAATTAATAAAAAAATTAAAAAAAAAACTTTGGAAAGACAGAAAAAGGTGCAAGACAGGTATGGCAGAGTGCATGAACTCAGGTGGGGCGGGGGGCATGGAAAGGGAAATGACTCTAAATTGGATTGAGAAATGATGTATGATGTATGAAAAAGTTTAATAACAATAAAAATATATTTAAAAAGAAAAAAAAATTAAGTCTTTCTTTTAGGGAAGAGCTCTCTTCATAATATTTGTTCTTATGAAGTATAAGCATTCAAAAGAGATTGTGCTGAGTAACTACACTGTTTCTTCTCTTTCTAGATTACAGCTTAATTACCTCAGGCATCTTTATGACACAGATAACAATACTTAAGTTCACAAATGAGGTTGATAAAACAATTGAAGAGGATGAAAGCAGGTTTCTGTGTTTGTGCTGATGCCCTATGTGATGAAGCTGCTCTGAGGTGAGCCATGAGCTGATCTCTTTGCCACAGTTTTCCACTGTTCCTTCAATCAATTGTGAAGAACATCCCTACAATTGCTTATTGATCCATCTTTATGAGATTTAGAGTCCCGGGAAGATGGTTAGCACATCAGTAGACCCTGTCAAGGTCTCTCAGGTTATTATCATGGTTTTCTTTTTCTAACCTGCCTTAATATTCCTTCTTTAGATTGGGAACTGCTTCCTTAGATGACACATGCTGTCACAAACACAGTGCCAAATTATTTCATTACAGATAACATGGTCCTTGATGGGTTGAGCTGGCCTTCAGTAAGCCCACTCGCCTACATTTGTGTTCAGGAAATGTCAAGATTTCCCCAGCAGGAAGATCTATGTCCTGGAAGTCTTCACATTCTAATGCATACACTCCTCATTTCCATATACTTTCTTCCTCTTTGTTCCTGGGCTGTGTATCAGGAGAAGCAGCCTACCCCATGATTATACCACTCCACATAAAATAGCTATGCCAAAATAAATACACATAATAAAAGAGGAAGAAAAGAATAAAAATCCCCCTCAGTGGAAGATTTTGTCTCCTGGTGAGAGTTTCATCAAGAAACCCTTTTACTTTCTATTTTCTTTCCACCCCCAAGTCTACCACCAAGAAGCCTTTGCCAATGTTCTTCATACCCACCCTGAGGTTTTAACCCTGGTATTAGGAGGATGCAACCCAGCTGCAAATTTCCAAAGATAATTTCACTAAGGTTTTTTTTTTTTTTTTTTTTTTTTTTTTTTTTTTTTTTTGAGTGCTTCAATTAGACATCAGTCTGTGAACAAGGATGACAGCAAGGCTTACTGGATGCCCTGCACCCTGAAGCTGCTTTGGAGATGGGTCATTGGCCTCCCAGCTGCACTTCACCTTAGTTTCCTCAAAGGTAGAATACCTGAGCATGTCTACAGTTGCTGATGAGTCCAGTGTTGGAATTTTAGAATTCCAAGTTAGTTTCTGGATAAAAGCTGTTGTTTCTTCTCTGCACTTTACCTGAATAAGAACATACCATTTGGACCTTTAATCCTGCATGCCTTCCCTGATTCTCCAGATCTTGACATAAAAATCCCTCAATTATGCATATATAAAGTTTGACAGAGGGGCCACCTTCTTAAAGAAAGAAAGTAGTAATTATTTAACAATGAATTAGAAAGGGTTCTTTCCAAAATGTGGCACATCTACACAATGGAATTCTATGCAGCAGTAAAGAAAAATGGCATCATGAACTTTGCAGGTAAATGGATGGAACTAGAAGCCATTATGCTAAGTAAAGTATCACAGTCCCAGAAAAAGCAAACAATTATGGTGTCCCTCATTTGTGGATCCTAGCACCCAATCTCTCTTTATTTTTTTTTTATTTTATTCATTTTTCATGTGCATGAATGTACCATCTGCATGTAGGTCTGTGTACCCATGTCGTGCAATGCTGGTGGAGGTCAGAAGAGGGTGTCGTATTCCCCTGGAACTGGAATCAAAGATGGCTCTCAGCCGCCACGTGAGTGCCAGAGATCGAACCTGGGTCCTCTGCAAGAGCAGCTGGTGCTCTCAACCGCCAGTCCATCTCTCCCGCCCCCCCCAATCTCTCTTTATAAGGTAATCTGAATAATTCCTCTTTTTTAGTAAACATAACATCCAATGTTACTCATCAACTTGCTATGTAATGTAGAAGTGTAAAGTAATATTTTTTTACCTAAATGCCACTCTACGGTCAAAATGTGAATCCCTGAACATGTTTTGGCATTGATCAATAGTTTGTAAAAAAAGAATAAGAACATTTAAAAAAAGAGTTCTTTCCAGTACCAAGTTACTATATTTTGAAAATAAAAGTTGGATACCACTCTCTTTTTTTTTATTTTTTATTTTTTATTATTATTTTTTTTATGTGTATGAATGTATTGTCTGCATGCAGGTCTGGTCTGCGTACCCGTGAGGTGCAATGCCGCGGAGGTCAGAAGAGGGTCTCGGATTCGCCTGGAACTGGAGTTCTCCTGGAACTGGAGTTACAGACGGTTCTCAGCCACCATGTGGGTGCTGGGGACCGAACCCGGGTCCTCTGCAAGAGCGGTCAGCACTCCCAACCGCTAGGCCATCCCTAAATTTAATTATAAAAGAAATCTTCAAAACATTTATACAGAGAATGAAAAAAAGAAAGAAGGAGCTACGGAGAGTTGATGGTTTCAGAGGAGCAAGAATCAGTTTTCTTTCAGAGTGTGGTTCCTGGTAGATATACCATGCTCAAGCAAATGGCCCCACAGCCATGAGTATATGGGCATTAGAAACTAGAGATGATAGTTTAGTACTATAAAAAAAAGAGAACACAGGGGCTGGAGAGATGGCCTAGCGGTTGAGAGCGCCGACACCCAGCACCCACATGGCAGCTGAGAACTGTCTTTAACTCCAGTTCCAGGGGAATCTGATGCCCTCTTCTGACCTCCGTGGCATTGCATGACACTGGTGCACCAACCTACATGCAGACAGTACACTCATGCACATAAAAAAAAAATAAAATCTAAAATAAATAAATAAATAAATAAATAAATAAATAAATAAATAAATAGAAAAAAAGGGAACGCAAAGTTGGGGATGCTAGGAATGTGGGAGTGGATCTGTTGGAGGTTAAGGCAAGGAGTTGGAGTGATTATAATAAAAATATATTGTATGTGATTCTCAAAGAATGAATAAAAATATTTTAAATGGTTTTGGTAATAATATTCTGCCAATAAACCAAAATAATCCAGTGGGCAAGGACCCTCTTCTGATGCATATTTTACTCTTGTTTACTATTTATGTTAGGAACTGTCCATGGTAAGGTACTTCTCTTATGTAGAGGTGTCAGTAGTTAAAATGTTGAGCCCTTCCTTCCAAATCTGCCTGTCAGGAGAAACCAGCAGGCAATGAAAGAGAGAGACCATGACAAAAAATGGACAGACTCAGTTATAACAAAGGAATTTATGTCCTACAAGGGATAAAAAGGCAAACTAAAGAGAAAGTATTGCAATGGGGCTGAACAAGGGAGGCTGTCAATATTTACAGAAAGAACCAAATATACAAGGGACTGTGTCAGTTGAAAATTGTGGTAAAATAGGATAGAACATTTGAATAGAAAATAAAGAGAACTAGCATCCAATCAAATTGGTACCAAACTACCCTAGGATGCCAGGAGCTTCTGCAAACCTCAGTAGACTTGTGTGTAATATAAGACAAGTAAATTTTTTTTACTTTCCTATTATAAACAGTGACTGGAAGAAACAAATGAGATCCAGGAGAAAGGTTCTTTGTTAACTGTACCATGGAAGGGACATTTTATTATCAAACATTGATTCTTAAATGGCTGACAGTAATAGCTCTAAAGTTTATTAGAGTGGAGCTTTGCAGAGTCAGATTCTCCAGGCTGAAGTAAACTACAAACTATAAATGGGTATTCCATACTTACTTCCTCTCTATTCTTCCTCTAGCCTGAACAAAAGATTGGAGAATTCACTGTCAGCAGGGGCCTGGCAAATGAGAGGTGGACCCCAAAGATACCCTCTGCTTTTCTCTGCCTCAACACCCCAGCTCAGAAGGAAGCATGGGCTTGCTCTTCCAGGGATGAGAACACTCTCTTTGTGCCTAATCTTCATTGATAAATGGAAGTGTGACCTATTTATTCTTCAACCTGAGAATAGAACTTTGCTTACAGTAATCCAGTTGCACTGTAATAAATACTATGTAGAAACCTGGCTTCTCCCTCATAGCGGAAGTCCTGCCCACCATGTTGAATAAGAACAATGCATGTTCCGAGTCTTTTAAGGGTTCTCCACACTGTTTTCCATAGTGGTTGTGCAAGTTTACATTCCCACCAGCAGTGGATGAGTGTTCCCCTTTCCCCACAACCTCTCCAGCATCTGTTGTCTTTTGTTTTCTTGATCTTAGCTAGCTGTACTGGAGTGAGATGATATCTGAAAGTGGTTTTAATTTGCATTTCTTTAATTATTAATGATGTTGAACACTTTTTAAGATGTTTCTCACAGTAATTATTAAAGATCACTTCTCAGAGGGAAAAAAAAATGGTTTCTCAGCCATCTTTACTTCTTCACTGGTGAAGATTCTGTTCAGCTCTTTGCTCCATCTTTTGAGTAGGTCATTTGTCTTCTTCTTTGTTTTTTGAGTAGTTTATATATTCTTGATGTTAATGATGTATCAGATGTGCCACTGGTAAAGATTTCTTCCCACTCTGTGGGTTTTCTCTTCACTTCCTTGATTGTTTATTTCACTGTACAGAAGCTTTTGAGTTTTATGAGGTCCCACTTGTCAACTGTTAACCTTACTTCTCGTGCGGCTGCTGTTTGGTTTAGAAAGTCTCCTCCTACACCTATGTCTTGTAGGTTGTTGCCAACTTCTTTTTTTATTTTTTTATTTTTGTTTTTATTTATGTGTATGAATGCACCATCTGCATGTAGGTCTGCAAACAACTTTCTTTTTTCTTTAATTTTATTTATTTCTGTATGTGTATGAATATACTGTCTCCATGTAGGTTTGTGCACCCGTGTCGTGCAATGCCGCGAAGGTCAGAGGAAGCTGTCAGACTACCCTGGAACAGGAGTTCTCCTGGAATTTGAGTTGCAGATGGTTCTCAGCCGCCATGTGGGTGCTGGGGATCGAACCCGGGCCCTCTGCAAGAGCATTTGGCACTCCCAACCGCTAGGACATCTCTCCAGCCCCGGCCAACTTTTTCTTTTATCACCTTCAGGGTTTCAGGCTTCACATTGAGATCTTACAGACTCTGTAATTACTGTATATGGGTGGAGAGTATGTATCCATATTTTAGAATAATATGAAATTAACAGAGGAAAATGTGAATTCCTAAGCATAAATAGACTGAGAGAAAGATGCAGGACAGTTATGACAGAATACATGATCTGGGATGGGATGGGATGGGGTGGGGGGAAGGGATAGGATGAAAAATGATGTATGAACTACATAAAACATCAATATAAAAGAGTATAAAAAAAGAAAAATACATGTGTGTACCCCTCAGTGCCGAGTAGATTAAACAGAGGCACCTAATCCAGATGGACTCATTCTTAGATTCTTCCTCATAGCTGATGAAAGACAGAAAGAAGGAAAAAGAATCTCTTTGAATATCTAGAAGTATCAGATCAGCTTCTACATGATATCAACATATTTTAATTTTTACCTCTTTCTGACTGAGAAAACTGAAAGGAAAATGTGAAAGAAGTTGTTTTTAAAGGAGAAGATAAAAGCAACAAAGTTGTAATTAACATAATTTTGTCCTCTATTGTTCCAGCATCATGCAAAACCTGATAAGTTTAAGTTACTTCCTTGTCTCTCAAGAATGCTAGAGAGTTTTGTTTCCTATACATATTAAAAGTTTCCTTTGCAGCAGCTGAGATGGCTCAGTGGGTGCAGGTGTTTGCAGCTGAGGCTGCCAACCTAAATTCAAATGCTGGGATGAACATGGTAAAAGGAGAGAACTGGGTCCTGAATGGTGTCCTTTGACCGCTGCAACCATGCATGGCACATGTGGGTATGCATACACTCAAACGTTCAAAATAACGAATACACGTTATGTATCGTTAAGATTTCCTGAGACATCCAGGAGCTCAGGGAGTTCCCATCGTATTCTCCTCTGCACTGAGGACTCGGCTGATCCATCAGAACGGCATCAGCTCTGGTTCCCAGACCACCTTGGACTAGAACACAGCTCAGGAGTGAAAACGGAGGGAGCGGCAGGTCAGGATGGACATTCGCCAAATGACCTGACACTGAATGAAGTGAAACAAAACCAGAAAGCAGAACATCTCCCAGCAGGCGCTGCTTCTACATCATGGAGCGACTGGGAAGTCATGGCACTTTTCCAGGAGTTGGAAGCACTGGAACGTGAAGTTGGTCACTCGTGGAACACTGAATGGAAAGCTAAAGTCATTTCTGGCACATGATCCTCTCCAGTTTTGTTTCCAGTGCATCCTCAGTCTCTACGATTTCCTGGGTACTTCCCAACTCCCGTGTCCACCACGGTGCAGGGTCCTTCAGCATTCCAGTGGCAGCCCTGGTCCGTGAGTCCTGGACTGGCATTTCCACACCATCCTCCAGCCATGGTCCCTCAGGTCCCAAACACCCAGCAGCCTTGCTCAACCACTGAAGACCATCCAGATCCTCAATGAAGAGATGAATAAGCTTGTTTTCTCTCTGAGGAAGAGAACTGAAAATTTATAACTGGTGTCTTCTTAGTCCACTTAATATGAAAATAAAGTATGGAAAAAAATTCCTTCCTTTCCTTTTGCGTTGGTATGGTTTTAAACAGGAAAAACAATTTCTCAAGAAATGAGATGGGGACCAGAGAGAGATAGCTCAGTAGCTAAGAGGACTGTATGCCATGGCAGAAGTCCTGGCTTCAATTCGCAGGGCCCACATAGTGACTAACGACCATCAAGAATTTCAGTTCTAAGGGATCCAAGACCCAATTCTAGCCTCAAAGGGCATTGTACACAAGGTGTACTTACAAGCATGCAGGCAAAACGCTAATGCATATAAAAATAAATAAATACATAAATAATAAGTAAATAAATAAATACAAATTTTAAAAATGAGAAGGGGTCTGAGGGCAGGGGATCAGCCGGCAGAGCTCTGTCCTTGACTTCTCATATGATCCTCATTGTGTTGGTGATGACATAACAGCACCTTTAAGTTGTGGTATCCTAGTACAAGATAAATAGGTCAGGGGACACCTTTCACCAGGGGATGGTGCTGATCTTGTAGAACAAGAGAGTTCTCTTGAGAGACATTGTTTTATAAACTTACCTCTTCCAACCTCACATCTTTGGCCTCTTCTGTGCAGGACAAATTCCTTTCTCTTTCACTTCTATATTGCAACATAATCAAGGGACCCATTCTAGCATGCAAGCACTATATTGTTTGAGGCATCTAGCTACCAGAATCATGGGCCAGACAAACTTCTTCACTTTACTAAATACCTAGCCTCAGATATTTTTAGTGCAACAAAAATGGACTAATATCCCACATACCCATATCAGTAATTGGGAGAGGGAATAAGTATATTTATGGACTGCTCCTTAAAACCGTGGTGTCTAGATACAACAGATAATGTATCCCTTAGATTTAGTTTAGCTTCTATTCCATGCTAGCTTTGTTTGCTTTCACTCATTTATAGAATTTGAAAAGCTGATGCAGAAAACCCAATTTATCTGTTTTGGTGGGTCTTCTACATGCCGTCATCATTGCTACACGTTCACATGAACAAGATCCCAGACAACTGAAAAAACATTTTTCCTTAGGACAGTCTTTCTGCTCCTCTTCCACAATGGGTCCTGTAAAAAGTTTAGAAAAAGAAGAAAAAGAAAAAATAAAAACACAAATTTATATTTTCAGAACGAAATGATGGTGATTAGTCAGTCACCTAAAGATGTCTTTATTTCTTTTTGGAAGTTTTATTGTAATATAAATATGGGTTTGACTGTGAGAGCACATTTGGTATCGTGTGTGTGTGTGTGTGTGTGTGTGTGTGTGTGTGTGTGTGTGTATGGCAATGGAGTTACTGGGGGTTGTGAACTACTTGATATGTGTGGTGGGAACCAAACTCCAGTTCTCTGCATGAGCAGCAAGTGCTCTTAACCTCTGAGCCATCTCATGTCTCCAGACCTTATATATGTATTACTTATGGATTTTGAAGGAAGGGAACTTCAGAAATTGAGTAACATATTATTATTTGTTTTTAATTTTGATGAAACTTTTCACTAAGTCAAGCATTACAAACACATATTATTCAGGGTGGTTGTCTATTGAATTCCAGTCAAATAAATTTGTTTCTACATGTAAAACATGTTGCCATTTCCTTCAGATGTTTTGTTTGTTTTGGTTAGTTGGTTTGATTTCATATTTACATGACATCCACATGCCTGTAGCTCCCATATCCCAATACTCCATCGTGTCCTTTAGAAAAACCATAGAGGAGATGAAGTGCCGAATTCTCATAAAACCATCATTTATCTGCCCCAATAAGGAACTCCTAACCCACTGATACAGTGACGGATTTGGATATTAGTGATGTCAACCAGAGAACACGATACTTCTGCTCAATGACAATGATTTAGGAGTGGATTTTTGTGACTGAAATTGGGTTAATAAGTCATGAGAGCAGATTTTTCTATGTAGAGGAAATAATTTCCTGCTTTTCAGAGTGAACTATATAAAACCATCCCTTAATGTTCTTCCTGGTAATATGAGAAGCATATGATGGGAGAAGCCTTACAGCAAAGGTGAAATTGGGACCAAAGAAGGCAGAGCAGAGGAACAGAAGAAAGTTGCTTGCTTAGACCTGCCTGAGAAACTGAGTCTAGCACATCTGAAGATCATCTTCCTTATGGATTTCTACTTTCGGGGTTCACACTCTCCTTTGTTATCTGGGACAGTGTGCGAGGACTGTAATTCAGGGACAGGTTCAACAACACACCCAGCTTCTGAAGTGGGTAAGTTGTTTTCCACAACTTCCAGCTCTCTACATAAAGCCTCTGACTCCATCTCTCAGATCGTGCCCTGCACATTTGAGCTCCTTCATTATTCTCCCTTTAATGCTTACTTCCTCAGATCTCCACCACCTCCCAGCACCTGGCTCACCTTCCTCACAGCTGATTTTCATTTGTTTGATTCCTCTGCATCAGCCACAGTTTATCACTTATTTTCATAGTCTTACACTCAGGAGGAATAGCCTTTGGACCAGGGTGATGATAGCTTCATATAGCCTCTGAATTGAGTTTCAGAATCACAGCTGTCCACCTTAGGGTCAAACTGCCTGAACTACCTATTCATTATTTTGCTTTTCTTCTTTTATGTGTTGTTTTAAATGAGTTTCAGAGAGTTCTGGAGTTGAATGGGCCCTTGAAAGATAGATGAGTTAAACCCTTTAGACAATAATTAGGGGATCTGAAAAGGTTAAATGACTTGCCCTTTGTTGCACAGCTGGTAATTTTGAGGAGTGGTTGTAACTCAGGTATGTTGACTTCAGGGCAGGGCCCACTTTCTGATCTCATGCCCACTTTTCATGGTGACATAAGCATTTTAATGGGAAACATAGTTACAGGCATCCTATGCAGAGCTCTGAAGAGTGGCTACTTCCAGAGAGAAATTGTGACATGGACAGAAATGCTGATGCTGCCACTCTCACCCTGGACAGGCATTTGGTCAAGCATCTTGACAGTTTCAAGATTTTCCCATAATTCCTCAGATCAAGAGCCATGGAGGCTGTCAGGTTGCATGAGACAGTTGGGAAGGCCAACAGGGTCTGGAGTTTCGATAGTCAGATCTATTTTCCATTTGATAGTGTGAAGTGAATTTTGTAAGAAACTGATAAAAGAGCAACAGAAAAATCAAAACCCACCAGAACTTAGTTCTCCCTAAAATTCAAGATGCTTCAAATCGTCTCATAGGTCTGAATTATTAAAGACTCAAATTATGGAGTAAGGCCACTTGGTTTGCAGCCATCTCCGACTGCTAGTCTTTCAATAACCTCTAAGACTCAGTTTCTCTTTGTAAATGGTGAATTAAAAAAGTACCTACTTTGGGGCTGGAGAGATGGCCTAGCGGTTAAGAGTACCAACTGCTCTTGCAGAGGACCTAGGTTTGATCCACAGCACCCACATGGCAGCTGAGAACTGTCTTTAACTTCAGTTCCAGGGGAATCCGACACCCTCTTCTGACCTCTGTGGCATTGCGTGACATGTGTGCACAAACCTACATGCAGACAGTACCTTCATACACATAAAAAATCAATTAATTAATTTTTAAAAAGTACCTACTTCATAGGAGTTGGGACTATTGAGTATGTTAACTTAGGTTAAGTGTTCTAAAGCAGTGTCTAGCATATCACATATCCTAATAAATGATTAGTTAGTACTAATTTCATCATCATCTTCATACAAACCATACAAAAAAGAAATGTATAAGCAAAGAGAAAACAATAAGTGAAGAAGTACGACAAGGTGAATGAACATGAGCAGATTAGAAAGAGGAATAATTTCTTTTTTTTTTTTTTTTTTTTTTGGTTTTTGGAGACAGGTCTTCCCTGTAGCCCTAGCTGTCCTGGAACCACTCTGTAGACCAGGCTGGCCTTGAACTCACAAAGATCTGCCTGCCTCTGCCTCCCAAGTGCTAGGATTAAAGCGTGTGCCACCATGCCCAACTTGAATAATTTCTTTTTTTAAGATTTTTTAAATTTTTATTTTATTTTGTTAAGTGTTGTATTTGCTGTTTTTGCTGTGCACCCGTGTTGTGCACTGCTGCAGAGGTCAGAAGAGAGTGTTGGAATCCCCTGGAACTGGAGTTAAAGACGGTTCTCAGCCGCCAAGTGGGTGCTGAGGATCGAACCCTGGCCCTCTTCAAGAGCAGTAGGTGCTCTTAACCCCTAGGCCATCTCTCCATCCCCTAGAATAATAATTTCTTAAGGAAATATAATGGTAAAAGGAGGATGAGAGAAAAGCAGAGGGACGGAGGGTGCTCAGGTGTTTTGCTCCTGTATTTTGGGAACCCATATTTGACTCATGACTGCTTTATATCACAGGACAAATATGTTTAAATGGCAGCATCCACAAGATGAATCATTATATATATATATATATTATATACTAGTATACTATATATATATAGTATATCTACATATACATATATAATTGTTTTTAGGACTGAAAAGCATGAAATTCATGACTAAATACAGAACATGAGGCATAACCTATTAGAAATGCTGCAATGTGTGGCATCAGTAGGCTCTTCTCAGAAGGGGAAATTTTTGAATAAGAAAACCAAGAGATTTGTATAACCAATCAGGCTTATGTGGATTTTTTTTCATTTATGAGCTTATTCACTTGTGCTCTTTTAGCTACTGTAGCTCATCTCACACCAGGCTAGGCATGAAGTTAGAAGCAAGGAAGACAGGTGTGTAAAGGAATATGGTCATGTGATCTGAAGGAACCATGAAGCAGTACACATTAAGGTGAAGCATTATCCACCTGCAGAATTCTCAGAATGCAAATTGTCAGAAACAAAATAAAAACAGATGGGCACCTTTTCCCACCCTTAAGCTTGTGTCTGTACTCTGACAATTTGCATTTTACACTGCCCCACTTATGAAAGCTTTGTGTCTCAGGCTTCAAAGCAAAATACCCTGATACAACATAGTGGAAAGGGAGTCTGAGTTAAGAACCTGTCTACTGTTGTAGTACGTACTGGGGAGGAGTGATAGTAGAGAGCTCAACACAGATGGTGTGCAAGAGGAGGGAGAATATCCCACGTTCTTATTAATGCATGAATGCAACTGACAACAGTTGAGGCCATAGAACTGTCGTCAGCAAAAGTGATGAGGTGAGCCTCACACAGAGCATCCCCTCTCATGCCTACACCACTGAGCTCTGGTCTTTCAGTTTCCTTCCTTCAGTTTCTCAATAGTCACACCAGTCCTTCAAAGATTCAGCAAGTGCCTGCCATAAAGGTCTTCATAAAGCTGATGTCCAAAGCCCATGCAGTCATATGAATGTCTGGACTGTAAAGTTGGAGATACTGCACCTTCCGAATATAACCTCCACACCGCATGCCTCCCCTGAAATTCACACTTCATTTGGCGAACATCTACTCATGGGCACTATCATATTACAAGATGCATAGCTATGCCAGTTTTTCCAGAAATCAAGAACAACCACACAGGCAGTAAGTAATAAGATTCTGATAAAAATATTCACCTTTTGTAAATGAAAACTATAAGTAACAAATCTGACTATGTTTATAAAGAAGGATTAATAAAAGTCTTATTCATCAAATATGGATATGTGAATTAAAACTGTACAAAATACATTATACATATGATAACAATTCATTATACAATATATAAGAATCCATTTTTCCCATTTCCAAACATTTGGAACACCAACCGAAAGACAGAACAATATAATCATGTTCATGAAGTATAAGGTCAAGGTCAAAGTAGAATCCAAATCTATAGGCTGTTAGTACTATATTGCTTCACTCTTTTACATTCTTTCATCTTCATAGAATTGGACTTTATTTACTTACACACATGCAGGCATAACGCCCATGTCCATAAAATAAAAATAAATAAGATATTTAAAAATAATTTAATATAAAGGCTATAAAATCAGTAGAATAAATGAACACAGTGCTGTGAATAAATTGCTTCATTTTTCTGGCTCAAAAACATTTTATTCTCACACTTATGTGACAATATTCTGTGTTGATGAAAAGTTAATTACATTATAGTGCTGCTATGAATATAAAGATATCCATTAAAGCAGACAAAGTGTCATCATGTCACCCAGAATGATAAAATATGTCTCCATTTTTAAGAACTGAAATTTAAGTATAACACAGGGCTGGATGTAGCTTTGTCTACAAGTCAATGGAAGTTAGGTCATTTTCATCCATAAAAGGAAAATATTCAATGCTTTATTCATACCCCTTCCTTCCTAAGCCTTTTTTTTTCTCAGTGTATATTTTTATTGAATTTTTGTGCCTTTCGTACAATACATCTTAACCATATTTAGACGCCTTCCTCCTGAAGTACCCCACCTGAAAATATGCATTCTGTCATATATGTTAAGGCATATCAAGTCAAGTGTGTGTACCCAGATGGCCCTCGATGCAAGTTCACCCACTGGAGTCTAGTCAGCCTCTCTAGAGTCATTCCCTTAAAGGAGATCAATACTCCCTCGGCCAGCAATGATCAGCTGCCAATAGTTTCTTGGCTAAGGTTGGGCCCTGCTGCCCATTTTTTTTTCAGGTCTGTGTAAGTTTTGGTGTGATTTATTTTGTAGGAATCTTGTGAATCCTGATAACAGTTCTGCAAGTTCACATGAGCAAGTTACCAGAGGCCTGGAAGACTGCTTCCTCATGATCATGCACTGACACTGGCTCTTCAGAACCTTCCACCCCCTCCTTTGAATGGTCCCTGAGCCACAGGCAGGTGAGGTTTAATATAGAAGTCCTACTCAGGAACACATACTCTACAGTCTCTTATTCTCTACACTTTGGCTAACTGTGCTCTTCTTTATGTGTCACACTTTGTTTCATGAGGAAGCTTCGGTGGTGAGAGTTAAAACACGCATTAGTATTTCTTCTATACTGTGTTCCAGTATGTGCCTATGCCTTAGGTGTATGGAATCCATTGTAGATGTGTTCCCTTAGGGATGGTTTAAACCTTTTCTTTATTATTTTAAGACTTTCCATAGTATTGAAATACTATAGAACTTAGGAGGAAACAAGCTCACATTTGACTTTTAAATCCTTCACTTATAACTAATAAGAATAAAACTAAGAATGCTTATTTTGTAGACAATAGTGGTTTTGTATCTGAAACTGTGTTAAAAAAATTGTGTTCATTTTCTCATTTAATCTTCCTAAAAAATAATCAAGTTTCATATTATTTTAATTTTGCACATGGGAAATTATTATTAAAAAGCTGTCAATCCTTCACAAGCATGGACACACATACATGCACATACACCTTTATGACTCATCCAGACACAAATCGACTCTTGGCCAAAAATAAATTTCAGTGATTTAAAACAAAGTGATGCACAGTTATCATCACTTCTTTCACCATTCCATTGAGCCATTATTCACTCACTTTCTTTGAATCTCAATATTTTTATTTAAGAGAAAAAATATGAAATGCTTAGCTATGGTTACCTCATATCCTTACCCTGAGAACTAAATGCATGTAGAAATCCAGGTCCTTGGAAACCGAATTACAAAACAAAGATGACTCCATTCCCAAGTCCGAATCATTCCCCTCCCTTCTCCTTGAATTCTCCTCTACTGTCTCTTCTTCTCCATCCTTTTTCATCCTTACCCTGTTGCTTGAGCACAGATGGCAGAGAGACCCAATGACATGGACCATGGTTACCACTAGCTACATGTCTGGGGTCAAGTAATTCCTTCATTATCTTTTTTTATTGTGAACATCTTCTGTATGAGAAAGGGTCCATTAGTAAATATTGATGCCGGCAGGAAAGGCGTGCAAGCTGTCAAACAGCTGAAATGAGGGATTGCCAGCTCAGCAGAAAGAACATGGGGAACCAGTTTAGTGCAAACATAGATAGACTCATCTATTGTGACTAAATGAACAAGTGAACATTCATCAGCCATAAACAAAGCAAAGATAGTTTCAGGCAGAGCTGTGCTTAGAACAATTGTACACCTTCATCAAGTTCATGGCCTGAGATAGAATTGAATTTGGATAATTTTGCAAAGAGGTTTGAGAACAAAAGAATATATATATTTTATATATACTTATGTTCAAACTATAAGAAAATTAAATATGAGAAAAGAGTAGCCATCTTCTCTAAGAATTTTACAGATGATAAAGTCATATTCCACGGTGGTAGTCACAAAATACAATTTGGGGGATTGGAGAGATGACTCAGCAGTTGAGAGCCCTGGCTGCTCTTACTGAGAAACTTGTTTAGTTTCCTGGAACCACACACAGCTACCATTTATAATTCCAATTCCAGGGTGTCTGATGTCCTCTGTTGACCTCCATGGGCATTGTATGACACAGGTGCACTCACACACATGCAGACAATGCACTTGTATACATAAAATAAAAATAATAAAATAAAAATTTTAATTTGTTTTTATTTTATGAGTATGAATGTACTGCCTGCATGTGTGTATGTACACCCCTGTGGTGCATGCAGTGTCCATGGAAGACAGAGAGGCTGTCAGATTCCCCTGGAACTGGAGTTACACATGGTTGTTAGAAACCGTGTAGATGCTGGAATTTGAATCCAGGTTTTCTCCAAGAGCAGCCAGTGCCCGTAACTGCTGAGCCACCTCTCCAGCCCCAAAACAAAATATTTAAAAAAATAATACAATTTTTAAATTCAGAAATATCTAGATCAGAAGAGGAAATCAGACACCCTGAAACTGGAGTTATGAGAATGGTAGCTGTGTGTGGTTCCAGGAAACTAAACAGTTTCCTCTGTAGGCTCAGTGTTAGGTTCTTATATTCCCTATGAGAAGCTTACTTCCTCTAAATAAAGTATTAAAGATAACTCCAATGCACTCTGACTGAAGGTGATAGAAGAAAAAGTTGGCAGCAGACTACAAGACATGGGCGTAGGAAAAGACTTCTTAAATCAGACAGCAGCTGCACAAGTATTAAGGTCGACAATTGACAAATGGGACCTCATCAAACTCAAAAGCTTCTGTACATCAAAAGAAACAATCAAGGAAGTGAAGAGAAATCCCACAGAGTGGGAGGAAACCTTCACTGCAGATACATCTGACAAAGCATTGATTTCCAGAATATATAAACTACTCAAAAAACAAAGAAAAAAGAAAACAAATGACCCACTCAATAGATGGAGCAAAGAACTGAACAGAGACTTCACAAGTGAGGAATTAGAGATGTCTGAGAAACACCTCAAGAACTGTTCATCATCACTAATCATTAAGGAAATGCAAATGAAAACCACTTTAAGATACTCTAATAAGACTGGCTAGGATCAAGAAAACAAATGATACCAAGTGCTGGAGAGGTTGTGGGGAAAGGGGAACACTCATCCACTGCTGGTGGGAATGTAAACTCGTACAGCCACTATGGAAAGCAGTGTGGAGAACCCTTGGAAGACTTGGAATGAACTTGCCACCCGACCCAGCCATACCACTCCTGGGCATGTACCCTCAAGACTTACGCCACCACAGAGATACATGCACGGCCATGTTTATTGCAGCTCTCTTCACAATAGCAAGGAGCTGGAACCAATCTAAATGCCCCTCAACTGACGAGTGGATAGAGAAAATGTGGTACATCTACACAATGGAGTTCCATGCAGCAGTAAAGAAAGATGATATCATGAGATTTGCAGGAAAATGGCTGGACCTAGAGGACATCATGCTGAGTGAAGTAACACAGACCCAGAAAAACAAATGACGAATGGTATCCCTCATCTGTGGATGCTAGTGCCAATTACCCAGTTGTAAGTATTTCTTGTGTAGGGCCCCCTGAGCTTTTGTACAAAGCAGTTGGGCGTAATGCATTTTGGAAACAACAACAACAACAACAACAGAAAAGACTGCATCAAAGAACTGACTGAAACATAGAAAATATTGAGAAAGACTAAGAGATGAAAAGCATGTTTGGCAGAATGCATGAGCTCTGGCAGAGTGGGGGAATGGGCGGGAACACGGGTCTAGATTTGTTAAAAATAAATAAATAAATAAATTTATGTGAAAAAAAAAGATAACTCCAATGCAATAGAGCAATATAAGGGTTAGAAAACTCGGGGCACTACTTTAGCACATTGCAATGCCCTGGAAATACATGAATAACTATTAATAATATATAATATTATTAACTAATGTTGAAAGGCACACAATTTTGAGTCAAAAGAAACAAATGTTTAAAAGTAATATCTGATGGTTTTTTTCCAGGGATTATGAGGTGTATCCAAGATGCAGACATTATTGGTATGGGAATACTATCTGGTCATGGTGAAGTAGAACAAAAGGTTAGAATATGGTGGTGTGGGGTGGGACCCTGATGCATAAACAACAAACAAGGGACTATTTTGTTTAACAATGAATATGAGAAAGTGTGGTTGAGGTAACCAGGACTTAAGACTGTAAGAAAATTTGGGGATTGGATTTTGGCAAACAATAATACCAATTACATGAGACATCAGTCTCTAATAATAACACTACCATTAAAGTTTCCTTGAGCAAGATGGAAATGCTGGCATTTTTTTTTTTTTTTGCATGAAATCACAATTCCAAGCATGGTGTGAGGCTGCTGGGCTGAAAACCATTGTTGGGGTTTAATAAGAAGATGACTCTCTGAAGTACAGGAGATGGTCCCCTCCCAAATCCCAGCATGCCAACACTGTGTTCTCTGCTTCCACCCTCCACGGTGCAATTCATAAATTCCTACCTACTGCTTGTAACCACATAGTCTATGGGAAGTTCTCATAATTGTGTGCTATGCCTAACATAGCCATGTTCCATCATATTAATTTAGATGTATGGAATTTAATTTTAGGGTCAGGTGTCTGTGGGATATCAGATAAATTATTTCACCTATTTCTATGTCAGTAAGATAAGCTCAAAATTATGGCCCCTAATTCACAGTAGTGTATTGTAACTAAGTGAGATTGTATGTTTCACATTTGGAATAGGATTGGCATTGGCATGTTCTAGGTTGAGAGGTATTAAATAATGCTAACTAAATGCTGGCCATCATAAATAATGGCTGGCTTAATAAACTTACTGCTGACTCAGTCTTTCCCCTACACCTAATACCCTATATCTGATTTCTTCTTTCAAATGGTCATTGTTGTGCTGTGAATTTGTATCTAAAGAATCACAGTGCAATGATATGGATTCGCCTGGACTTCAGTAACAGAGTCACAGCAGGGTTGCTGGAATCACTGCAGTATGCTGAGGAAGGCCATGCTGAGAAATCAGAGCTAGGCTGGGTAGAGACATAAACCAGAGCTCAAAGAAGCATTTGGCTTCCAAGAAAACCATGGGTTATCTTGCTGGAGGAAGAACACTCTCATTTGAGTTTGGCTCAACTAGCCATGAATTTCCCTGCTGGTTTGTTCTAACTGTGTCTCCTAGACTGGACATTGTTGAGTAATCTTGCAAAGTTTGTCCCTGAGCTACTGATGTTCTGCTGAATCTATATCACTTTTCATCAGACCTGCATCCTGGGAGTCTAACCCAAAGTCTAAATACAGAATTAAACCTTTCCAAAGATTTCTATGTGGCCCTAATTAGAATTTCATAACCAATAATTTAGGTGGAATACATATCACCTTTCTTTTTTTTTGCTTTTCTTTTTATATTTTATTTATTTATTTATTTATTTATTTATTATTTATGTGTATGAATGCATTGTCTGCATGCTGCATGTAGGTCTGCACCATGTGCAATGCCGCGGAGGTCAGAAGAGGGCGTCCGATTCCCCTGGAACTGGAGTTAAAGACGGTTCTCAGCCGCCATGTGGGTGCTGGGGATCGAACCCGGGTCCTCTGCAAGAGCAGTCGGTGCTCTTAACCGCTAGGCCATCTCTCCAGCCCACATATCACCTTTCTTATAAGGACATAAACAGAAGTATGAGAAAATAGCTTTTCCCAAGTTGCACAGCCTCTTAGAAACAGGGGTAAGGGATTCTAGTACTCTGCCTAGCTCCATGAATTCTATCTCTACCTCACACTCTGCCTAGAGAAATTAAAATCTAAAACTCTGTGTGCAGACAAAATATTCTAGAATATTCCATCCAATACCAGGATACTAGCAATTATATCATCCTTCTAAAATATTAAATGGCTTTTCTTATACCGCATATAACAACACAGTTGTAAACTGTTAGTCTTACTTAAAAAGTCAGACAACCAAAAGAAAGGAGAGCTTGGAAAAATAGAGCTTGTAGGATGTCTTAGATATACTGGAACTGTTTAGCTGGGAGATGAAAAGATAGGTGAGTAACTCAATAATAATCTTCAAGGGTTATTAAAAGACCAGCTGTTGCCCATTTCCACCCAGAGTAGTAAGGAGGAAATTACAGTCATGAGAATTCAGTTATGGCTTTATGAAGAAACCCTTTTTTTTCCCCTTTAGCTACAAGGTCTATTAGACACCAAACATGTTACTAAGCAGAACTGTGGACTCTTTCCCCCTGGAAATTTTCCAAAATATGGTATATAGCCTCGTCAGAAGTTCTCAAGCACTACTTCGAGGAACATTAAGATTTATTCACTTGGGGCATTGGTTACAAATCAGATTCTTAGGACACACACCAGAGTTAAGAAGGCAGAATCCCCGGGGAAGGAGACAGGCTTCTGTGTATTCTAACAAGGCCTCATGGGAGTTTTATGCATAGGCCCATCTAGAAACCCCTCATATACATAAAAACAGTCAAGTTTAATTTACCCTGAGTGGACTGAGAAACTACTGGGGAATGCTACCACTGCTGTTAGCGTCAGGGAATAAATAAAAGAATATAGTATAATTTTAGTCCTCATAGAGCTTTGAATAAACTAATTTAAGCCTAATGACAAATTAGGATGACTGATTTACTTTCAATTTCATAGGATTGGAGGAAACGTTCTTAATTCCTTTGGCCTGGGGTCTTAATTGTTAAATTGAAAGGCTTAAATAAAATGATTCTATAAGTTCTTGTGAAGCTTTATATTACTATAATATAGGATTTAGCACACAATAGCTAAATGATAATAAAAGTATAGGATTGGACAACAAGTGGGAAACTAATTCATTTGGATGAGTCATATGAGAGTCAGTCTCTTAGATACTAGAAGACCTTGACCTAGGATTGAAAGGTAAACAACACAGTAGGCTGTATGCATAAGCATGGGAGGGGCAAGAACTGGACATAATAAAGCCTTTTATTATGAACATAGGAATATGTTTTAGATGAATTTTATAAATGTAAATAATGGATGTTTTTCACAAGTATTATTGGATGGAGTACTAATTTACATTACTTTGCAAATAGTATAAGAAAAATATCTTTGACACCAGCATTCCTACATTCCTATGGTATGGGGAAGATTTTATGAAAAAAACATATTTTTAAAAAAGAAGAAAAGCAGCAAGAAAAGGGAAAAAACATGTATACAAAACACTCATACACATAAAATAAAAACAAATAAATTTTAAAAATGCTGAAATAGTTACAAAGAGCAATGTTGGGAGGATTAGTATCAATCTATATAACAGAGATATAGTCATAAAAACAGCATAGTATTGGTACAAAAACAGACTTTTTGATCCATGGAACAAGATAGAAGTTTGCTCTAATTACATGTACTCAAACTTGAGTACACATAATTAGAGCAACCTGATACATGACAAAAGGGCCAAGAATACACACTAGAAGGAACACAACATCTTTAGCAAATGGTGCTGGCAAAATGGGACATCCAATTTTAGCCATATATATTACCCTGTACAACTCCAAATTGACCAAAGACTTCAGTGTGATGCCTAAAATGGTAAATTGTTATATAGATGCAGAAGCAGTATCCTACCAGATACAGGTGCAGGAAAGGTCTTTCTAAATCAGACATCAGTCGCTCAGGAATTAAGGCCAACAATCAGCAAATGGGACCTCATTAAAGAAATGCTCCTGTTCAGCAAAAGAAACAACCAATCAAATGAGAAGAAACCCTACAGAATGAGGGAAAAGCTGCACCAGCTATACATCTAGCAGAGGATTAATACTCAGAAAATACAAAGAACTCAAAGAATAAAGAAGAAAAACAATCCAATTAAAAAATGGCCTATGCATCTGAACAGAGAGCTCTCAAAAGAAGAAATAAAAATGGTTAAGTAACACCTTAAAAACTGTTTAATATCCTTAGCAATTAGGGAAACACAAATCAAAACTATTTTAGTATTTCATCTAACACCAGTCAGAATGACTAAGATCAAGGGAAGAACTGACATCAAATGCTGATAAGGATTAGGGGAAAATGAAAGCTTCGTCCACTGTTGGTGGATTGGAAACTGGTTCAACCATTGTTGAAACAGTATGGAGAATAGTTAAAAAACTATTAATCAATCTACCATATGATCCAGTCATACTGCTCCTTGGCATATATCCCAAGGACTGATCCTACTACAGAGATACTTGCCTAGAAATGTTTGTTGCTGCTCCTTTCACAATAGCTAAGAAATGAAAATAGACCTAAATGGTGCTCCACTGACAAACGCATAATAAAAATGTGGTACATTTACACAATAGAGTTCTACTATGCACTAAAAGAAGGAAATAATGAAATTTACACATGGGACTGTTATATTAAGTAACATAGATTCAGAAAAATAAAGAATATACATTTTTCTCATTTACGAATTTTTGTCCCAAACTTTATATGTGAGCATATTATCTGATGTAACCACAGGAGCCAGGAAAATGGAAAGAGACCTTGGGGTGAACAATAAGAAGGGGTTCCAGAGAGGGGCCAATAATACACACTATAACATCTTTAGCAAATTGTGCTGGCAAAATTGGATATCCAAGTGTCATTGAAGAGGAGATAGAGAAAGTTAATACTTTAGCTGGGGAGGGAATAGAAGTTCTACAAGGGTAGCGAGATAAATAATGGGGGGATATTATGAAAAGCCCAAGAGGAATATATTATATTTATATAATATTTTATATAGCCTTCAGCTATCTAATATATTATATAAAACATTATATAAATATAATTATAGTTAATATATATATATATATATATATATATATATATATATATTATATAGCTGAAGGCTATATAAAAAAATCCACAGTACCAGGTAGGAGAAATCTCCCCTCAATTTGTTGGTCAGGATACTCAAAGACAGTCCCAAAATAATACAAGTTGTGGCAATATCTCTTGATTGCCTCACAAAATTTCAAGGTAACATCCTATTGCTGAAGATAGGCTATACTTTTGACACTGGACTGAGAACAACTGAGTTGGAAATGACTTGGAAACCTCCTCCCCAAGGCTAGCCCTTATGGTATCAGAGGATACTATGTAAGCTGCCAATGGAGAAAAACAGTCAATAGTCCTTCCCAGCTGTAAAGCCTAGTAAACAGCAATGACTGGCCTAACAAAGTATCTCTATTGGTGGAAATTTTATTTGGGGGATAATCAACAGCTGTGTAATTGGACTAAAATACTGTTCAATAGGAGGGGATTTTGCGTGGTACTGGAATCATATCCAAATACATGTGGTGGCTTATAGCTCCTACAGAAACCCAATTTTCCCATATCTCTAGATCGATTTAATTTCTTACTGTATTCTAAACATGCATCTTCATATTTACAGACACGTGTACCTGTCACCAGTCATAAAAGAAGCTTCTTTCCACAATAGATGAAGACTAATACGGAGTTCCACAGCTGGTCAAACACAGAGAATAAGAGTATGTGAGAGGCTTAGTCCTAAGCAACACATCTCCCATTCAATATCTACACATAAGATGAATGCATCTCTCAACTTTAATCAGATGGTGATTAACACAGACACCCACACCTGCTTAATGTCAGTAGAATGTTCCTCAATTAATAGAACATTAATATTTCAATTTTCTGCTTCCCAAAGTTCAGGGATCATGGTAGAAGAGGAGTTGGGAGACGCTTAGTAGGTTGAACAGGCTCTAGTGAGGACACAAGTCAGACTTCATGGGATATGTTGTAAATATAGTGAAGTATATTGTATTCTGTGGAGGCAATGGGAGGAGATGCAGATGGAAGAAGGGATCTATTATCATCAAACTATATTGTTTGAAAAATCTCAAAAAAATTCAATAATTTTTGTCAGTCTGCATAAGGAATGAATTTTTTTAAGTCTTATCTTTTTTTAAGATAAGCATTCAGTTATATTTTTTGGTTGTTGTTTGTATATATAATTGGATTTTCGAGTTGGTTTACAAATGATAAGAAAGCAGCACATTTGGATATCAATGATCATCAAAGGACCTTACTATGTTAAAAACACTGCATTCAATATAGTTATTTGTAACTAGTATAGTATCATTTATTTTTAAAATTTCTAGAGTAAATGTGAAACCCCTAAGTGAACAAATCGTAAAACTTTCTGTCTCTGTATTAATACAGGCTGACAGAGGCTTTGTCCATGCTGTGTTCCTGAGAGCAATAGTCTTTCTTTTTCCCTAAGGGCATCACTGGGTCCCAGGAATGTCTCTGTCAAGTCTTTGTGAAGGACTAAATCCCTGATAAGCTTTCTGCTTTTTAGTTCTTTAATTGGCAGAGAAAATGAACCTGCTCAAGACCCCTAGACAGTAACATTAGCTTGAAAAGTTGATGAAATGATTAGATTATATTTACTGTGCATGGATGATCCATTAGGTCTTAACTGGATGTAGTTAAGAGATTGGGTTTAAGTAACAGTTCAACTTCAATTCAAATCCTGTGCAGTCATGAAAGAGCTATTCACCTCTGAATAAATAGTACTTGGTGTCTCTGAGAGTCCCTTGCAACATCTGTAGAACTGAAATGTGGCTATAAATATTAGACACACTGTGCCCATAATCTTAAAATGAAGAAGTATGCCTTACAAATTGTACTAATGAAAAAATTTCTCATGAAATTCCAAGGAACTGGTTGCGTTTTGCTCTCCAACAAGCATTTTGTCTACTCTGTTCTCTATAAAACTCTACTTCATTTGAATAATTTAAACATTCCAACCTATCCCTTTCTTAAAACTTGCAGCTTGAAATGTTGTCAACATTTCTCTTCTCCTCTCTTTTATGCCTGCTTCAGCATAGAAGCCTATGGGGAGAAGAGGGTAGAGACATAACATTTGCCTGATTTCCCTTCACTTTTGCTTCTAAACATCCTGCTACTTGATGGAGGATTCAAGGAGACTGAATAGGAAAGAGGCATAAAGTTGCCACTTTTCTGAGCTACTGCTAAACTGTACTTCTCATTGTTCATGCCCATTGTGGAATTCTCCTACATACCTCCTGTTTTTGTTTGTTTGTTTTTGTTTTTGTTTTTTCTGCACTCAAACCTTCAGGTTTGAGTGTGTGCTCTCTGAAGTTTTCAGGATGCATTTCTAGTCTGGGAGCCCACTTCACATGCCTGTATACTTCGTCTTTGATGTGGTCACCATGCCCCTCCATGCAACCCTAATAGTGAGGCAATTCATACAGGGCTCTGCCACACATGACTTATTGCTACTTTTTGTCAAAGGTGGCACATTCTTTGATTTAACAAATGTAGAAAGGTTGGTTATTTCCCAAACCGTATTTCTGTAATTTGAAAACATGGATTATTTTATTCAGGTCCTGAATTTGCATTTGTCGTCTATGAATCAGATGTTCAAAAATAAATACATCATTCAATTAGCTCTTCAAAATACTCCAAGCTCCCTCTCCACTGAAGACTACTTTATATGCCTCTTTTGAAGATGTACTCTCTGTATTCCTGTGTGTGTGTATGTGTGTGTGTATGTGTGCGTGTGTGTGTGTGTGTGTGTGTGTGTGTCCAGATGTCTTGCAGAGTATAGAAGAGTATGAAACATATTCAAATCACCTGAACTTGGAGTTACAGACAGTTGTAAGGAATTAAATGTTGGAGCTGGGAACCAAACTCAGGTCCTCTGCAAGAACAACACTCCACCTTAACTGAGCCATCTCTCAAGCTCCAATCTGAAGTTTCTCTAGAGGACTTTCCAAGAGGATACAAGATCATAGAGTTATATCCCTCATATTCCCCTATTATCAGGCCATAACATATGGAATCAACATCACAGCATCCCAGAGACTGATAAAACTGTGATAATCGTTAGTTAACCTCTCATGCTCAAGAGAGATGTGGTGTCCCTTCCTAGAAATCCAGTCCATAGGAGGCAAGAGCGAAGAGAATCTTGAGTCTGAGGCCAGCTGGGCCGGGCCTGCATAACAATATACTGTCCCTAAAATAACAGGAAAAACAAACACAATACAAAAAAAAAAATCTCCCGTTATCATTATGTGAATATTGAGGTATTCAGCACTACACTTATTTTATGCAAAATGATTCATATTTCTTAATATGGGAAAATTTCAATACATTGTTCTTGAATAAGAGAAGCTCCCTTTCCCTTGCTGTTTCCTTCCTTTCTTCCATCTTGCCTTCTTCCTTCCTTAATTTCTCCTAATATTAAGATCTTTCTATTCCCCCTCCTTTCTTTTACATGTCATGGCTTCTTCTCAAAAATCATTTAGAGAAAAGTCATTTGATGAGTGGATCTAGGTTTGCATTCTTGACAGAAGGAGGTCAATGACTGAGAAGTTTGTGGGAAGCTTTAAAGGGTGAGGGTGTGTGTGGAGAGAATGGCTCTTATCAGAACTACGCTTTGTATTTTATGCATATAGAGTCCATGAGAGTTCATGAGGATGACCTAGGAACAGAGACATACCCTGGCATGGAATACATCTCTGGTTTAGACAACTGTCTCCAGTGACTTTATTCACTGAAAGGGAAGAAGGGACCTTAAAGCAACTGGCTGGTTTCATCGCTCTGGGATTGCACCTTACGAGTGTGCAAGATGTTTCTGACACATCTTAGCATACCAGAAAATATGTGACTGAAAATAGTGGAAGGATAAAAGAAAAAAGAGGCACAGAAACTTCACCAAGGACTTCCAACTGAAATAAGCCTGGCGTTAAATTAAATAATGACGGTGATGGATGATAACACATTTAATAAAGTAGACACTCATGACTTCATTCCTGATATAATAAATGAGGAGAAGCCAACGTGAACTGATAAAGAGCAATGATTGGATCAAGTTACCATTTAGTAGCAATAATAATAATAAATAATGATAATTCATTTATGCAGCTAGCATCAACAGATGATAAAAATTACTCAGTTAAATTTGGATAAAGATAGAACACTTGCTTCATTTTAAAATCATAGGAAGTTTATAATGGATAAATTTGAGCAACAAAAACCCAACATACTTAATGTGCTTAATGAAAGTTAGCATCACAAATAATGGGGGAAATTGACATTGCATGCCACTTGATAGCACAAAATGAGAAAACAGGAGCTGTAAAACATATATATCACATATATTTATAACACATTAGGAGTGATGTTAAATCATTTTAAAATACATTAATGTCATAATGAATGACATATTGCATATAAATATTTGAATATATAGTCAAAATTCATAATATAAATCTGTTCAAAAAGATTATATTTAAATTCTACTGAAAAATCATAATATAAATCTGTTCACAAGAACTATAATTAAATTCTACATTATCTCATATCATCAAACTCTGAGGCATTAAGATAAATAAAGTCCAAGGAACTGCTTCTAATTGAAGGATCCTAAAAAGACAAGATTAATTCCAACACATCGTCTTGGATTAGACTCACTTCTTATAAAGAAGACTGACAGGCATGACGTGATATCAAAGACATAGAAGAACTGGGTCTTTGCAATCTATCTGTTGGTTGGCTACTTTACAGCTGGTTTTGTGATTATGTTGGAAAATATCTATGTTTACAGAACAGTTATACGGTAATTTCCTCTACAGCTCATTAGATGCACAAAATTTAGGAGGTTCCTAAGACTTAATAAGTTCGAAAGGGAGGCTCTGCAAGATTTAGGAAATAACTCAGAAGTCTCAGGAAGTCCCTGAAACACACCAAACACTTGAGGCCCTTCCATCTCCAAAGCTTTATGAATACTAAAGACTACTAAGGAGACAGACCAGCGGAGTTGCCTGGAAAAGACGTTCCAACCTGTCAAATTGCCTGAAAGCCATGCCTAGAGTGGTAGGGTTCCAGGTTTTATGAGCTGTCATGCTTGCTGAGATTGGCTTTTGGTGATGCAGGTGTCTTCCTGTCATTTCTGCTCCTATAAGTAGCCCTCCACTCATATGCCTTTAAGGTCAGTAAGCTCACTGGTTCACCAAGTTGAACTTTGTTGGTGTCTTTATTTCTTCTTTTTTTTTTTTTTTTTTCACCACTATACAAACGAGGAGGTATCCTTACTTTCAGCTGTCATTAGTTCCCTAGCTGAAGTGAGTAGACATGTGTTCAGGTCTCAGTGTTAGGAATACTGTCAGACAACATGGGCATATTATGCACTGTAGCCAGGAGTGATGAAATATCACATTTACAGTTCTCAAGTTCTTCATACAACTTTTGTTTAAGTTCAGAATTAGCCTTTATTTTTTTACAAAGGGTGAAAAAATAGAATACAGCTGATTAAACTTCTAGACACCCAAAAGCCAAAATAAACATATATTAGTAATCCATGGTTTAATAATGTAGTCAATTAAACCTAGGACATCACACTGCTTGTGTATAAGTCTGTGCACAAGTATGCATGTACATTTGGAAGACAAGACTGGGAATCATTACTTATGTGCCATCTGCCTTTTATTTTGGTCAAGGTCCCCCACTGGTTTGGAACGCATAAACTAAATTGAGCTGACTGAGCAGTGGGCCTCAGGGATTTTCTTGCCTTAAAGTTCCCAGTCCTGGGATGAAAAGCACATGTGACCAGCTTAGCTTCTTTCGCTTGGGATGTGAGAATTGAAGTCAAGTTCTTATGCTTGCAAGGCACCCACTAACCTGTTACCTCCTAGTCCCAGAAAGTAGAATAAGCATTTTTATAAAGGCTAGGAGGTTATTTTAGTTACTAAAGTATCTGATGCTTAAGCAAGGTCCCTGGAACACCCCTCAAAGCCAGGCATGGTTGTACACATCTGTAACCCCCGCACTGGTTGACACAGACAAGATAATTCCCAGAGCTCTCTAGCTAGCCAGTCTAGTCAAATCAGTGAACTCTGCATTCAGTGAAAGACTCTGCCTCAAAAGATAAAGTGTCAAATGATAATAAAAGACACCCAATGAAAACGTTGACTTCCACATGTATAGAGGATCATGTGCACAGGTAAATGCATGCCAATCTGCACTCTTGAATACGTGTATATTATATACATATATTCTACATACAAAATTTTACAAGTGTGAGCAAACATTCACAATTACACCTCTGTAGGTTCAATAGCCATCCCATGTTCAAATAGCATCTTCTTCAATAACAGGAAAACATATCCATCAGCACAGTCTGTGTAAGAAAATGGGAGTTGAAAAGAACACTGAGTGATCTCCACTTCATAATTGAAAGATGGGCCTATTAAGAGGACACAGCAGGCCTGAAGGAATTGTGCAATCATTTGGTCAAATACTAATTTCGATGTGGGGTATTTCATTGCTGTAAATACAATATGGCTGGGGCCATCATGATGAAGAATGCCTTCTTCCCCAGAACACCTATGCCTCAGTGAATCAATGCCAGCAGAGTCATTTGCAGGGGTGAATGGTGGGGCATCTATTCTCCCTGTTCGTCGTGTTCATGGGTGAGCCAACCTAAGATGTCAGGTCAGTCTTTTTGTAAGGGCAGCCATCTTCTTTGCAGGAAAAACTACCTTTCTGTGTACTTTTTATAGATGTCTGAGTAAAGCCTGAGGCAGATCATATCCATTTTATCCTTATTTTTCTGACTTAAACGTGAGGAATTCAGTGTAGGTAAGAGTCAGATTCATTGAAGTGTGATATGATAGAAAGAACTTAGGTTTTTAATTCAGGGGAGCAGGAATCATAACTTGCCTCAGCCAATTCTAAGATGCTGAACAGATTGTTTGAGTTCTCAGAGCTTTTCCCTCTAAAAACATAAGGCTGATGGTATCTTCCTTTAAAAATATTTTATATAGCTGGGCATGATGGCACATGCCTTTAATCCCAGCACTTGGGAGGCAGAGGCAGGCAGATCTTTGTGAGTTCAAGGCCTGCCTGGTCTACATAGTGAGTTGGGGCTACAGGGAGACCCTGTCTCAAAAAGACCAAAAAACATTTTATATATTTTTTTGTCCATAAGTGTGTTGCTCACATGTATGTAAGTGCACCTGAGAGGTATAGTGCCCATAGAAATCAGAAGAGGGCATCAGATTCCCTGGAACTGGACTTACACACAATTGTTAGGTCCCTTGTGGATGCTGGGAATCAAACCCAGGTCCTCTGCATGATCAGCCAGGCCTCTTAATTGCTGAACCATATCTCCCGTCCCAATGGTATTTTCTTGACAGGGATTTGGGTGTGCCAATTGGCCACAGCCCCTACTAAGTAGTTGCTACCTGGATAATTTTATATATGTAAATTAATATAATCAAATAATTAATATTTGCATTTTTTCACATCTATCCTTCTGGCAAAAATAGGTAATGAAGATGTGATCTAGACTTAGGGTAATTATGTTTTACCTGCCAGAATTGCACAGAGACCCCATAACTGTGGGGTTAGCTTAATGAAATAAGTAAATGTTACTCTCCACCCCAAATTCTATATAGACTCTCTTAAGGCATGAAAGTTGGGTCTACATAATGATACTACTCTTTATTTAAGAAGAGACCAAAACTCCTAATTTCTACTAGTAATAGGGTAGCAAGTTAGTAGGCATCTGATGTGGGAACCATGCCTACACCCAGGGAATCTGTGCACAATTTGAAGTTGGATTTCCAGCCCATAGGGTGATGAGAAGTGCATGGCTAGTGTAAGCCACACATATTATCATATTTTATTATGGCAGCATAAACTGAGTAGCAGGACACTCAGTAATAGCTCTTCCAATGACCACGGGAATGAAAGGACCACACCACCACCTTCCCCTCCCATGAGTGAAGGTGTAGGACTTCACTGAAAATTTGGGGGAATAAAACATTGATGCAAATGCAAATTTTACATCTAATCTGTATGTGTCTCCTTTTTACATACCTCTTTTAAAAAATATTTCTTTGTATGACATACTGAGTAACATCAATGTTATTTGCAAACAACTGTGTCATTATATTGTAGAATCCCTTAAAAATAAAAAAATAAACAAAATTAAAATTTTTCTTTAATTATTTTTACTTTTATGTGTATGAGTGTAGTGTTTGCATGTATGTAAGTGCACCCATATTATGCAATGCTCAGCAGAGGTCAGAAGACAACATTAAATCCCCTGGAACTGGAGTCACAGAAGGTTGTTAGCCATCATGTGGGTGCTGAGAACTGAACCTGGGTCCTCTCCAAGAGCAAGCAGTGCTCTTTACTGCTGAGCCATCTCTCCAGCCCCTAGTTACCTCTCCTTTATCCTTTCTCCTCCTCTTCTTCTTCCCTCTCTCCATTCTTTATTTCTCTCTTTCCATCCCACTCTTCCTCACTCACTCCTCCCCATCTTCCTCCTTATCTTTAGATATTTTTAATTTTTTTATGGTGGTAGAGTAGAAGAAGGATTTCACACGGAATACTATAAAACCATATCCACCTACAAACAAACCCTCTTCACTGAAATAAAATCAAACCTAACATTGGTCCCACATTCAAAAACTTCCATTAAACTCAAATATGTTGGTGAAACCTAACTACATACATATGCATTTACACGACTGCTTTCATGTTCTTTGCAGAAGATAATGAAATAAAATTGTGGGGACTATTCCAATTTTCTCAAGCAAGAAAAAAAGAGAATTGGATAAGTTAGAAAAAATTGACTTTAAAAATGGTACAGTATTTGATGTTTTTTTTAAAATCAAATAAAAGTCCACAAATTGAATGGAATCACTTTTGTTAATGCTGAAACTTGCAGAGCCAGTTAGAACTCATTAAAAGGTGATGGGAAATATGCAGATGAGATCAAGTTTGGTAATTGGCTGGTCCTGAATCCATTAAAGAGGTTATTGGGTTATTTGGGTGGGTTATGTTTTATAAAGAAATGATTAGAAGTATATTAATGGGGCAATGGGTTATAAGGCTGATATTAGTCTAGCAATATAATGTCTAGGGTACCATTAGGTTGTGAATAAGGTTGTGTGGATAGGATACGATTTAGGAAATAGGTCAGTCAGGGTCATAACACAGGGTATATGGAGTTACTAAAAATGTGTTTGTTGGCGATGAAAATACAAGCATTTAATTAGAATTATTTCTCATGCTTTTGACTTCTAGTACTCTAATTCCTACATCTGTAGATGTTGTACTTGAGAACTTATTTGTGGTTTGCTCCAAGAGTTCCCAACATGCTCATGTATTAATCAAAGCCATTGATACCTAGCAGAGTTAGCACACAGTTAGGTTCTGAAGACAAAACTTCATGAAGCTTGGAATGTACTCCATTGGTAGAATGCTTGCCTAGCATGTGTGATGATGTGAGTTTTATCCTCAGCACTTCCTGAAGCTGATGTGGTGGCTTAGGCCCGCAATCCTATAATTTATTATGTAGGGGCAGGAAGTTCCATAGACTATCTAGCAAGTTCAAGGCCAGCCTGAGCTAAATAAAACCGTGTTTCAAAACAAAAGCACACAGAGGAATAGACAAGACAGTGTTTTCAAATTTTCTCAGAAGTGAGTTCCAGAGGAAATAGACTTTAGACCGCATCAGAGAAGTGCCACTCACTAGCCACAGAATTCTTCCAATGAACTTACATAACCTCTGTGTGTGTATGTGTGTGTGTGTGTGTGTGTGTGTGTGTGTGTGTGTGTGTGTGTGAGTTTGGGGAGACCTGGGAGTCAAAGAAGAGATGTTTGTCTAGTAAATGCTTAAGTAAGAAAGGTTGGAGGCACTGGAGTTTAAGGGCACAGACCTGGCAGTGTGTGCTAACTGATTAATATATCCTGATCATCATTTCTGATGATCTGCCTCAAAATGTACACCAAAGGAAGAAAATTGAGAAGAAAAGTTTAGGATAAATATCGTCTATTGGTGTATTTTAAAATTTCAGTCTCTGCATGTTCTTACAGCTGAAATTCACATGAGATCTTTAATGGTTTGGAGGAGTCCCATGGTTATATAAAAACGTGGGGTTTCTTTTGCTCCATGTATTTCATGCTGCCTTTGATCTTATATACTTCTTTACTCCAGCCTTAAATGAAATGGTTATTAATATACATCCTTTTGAGTAAGTGTTTTAAAGAGCATATTCATAGAAAGCACTGCTCTAAGAAAAGACTAATATTTTTTAATTTTATTTATTTATTTTTTATGTGTATGAATGTATTGTCTGCATGTAGGTCTGTGCACCCCTGTCATGCAATGCCGCGGAGGTCAGAAGAGGGTGTCGGATTCCCCTGGAACTGGAGTTCTCCTGGAATTGGAGTTACAGACGGTTCTCAGCCGCCATGTAGGTGCTGGGGATCGAACCGGGGTCCTCTGCAAGAGCGGTCGGCGCTCTTAACCGCTAGGCCATCCCTCCAGCCCCGGAAAAGACTAATATTTTTAACCATCCCAAATTTTGTGTTTCCATTTTTTTGATACAGAATATCTCTAGCTATCCCAAGCCTACCTTGAATTACCTATGCAGCTCAGGATAGCCTTGACTCTAAGTTGATTTTCCTGGGTCAATGTCCTATGTGATGGGATTGCAAATGTACACCAATAGGTCCAGTACACTTTAAAATAGAAGCCATAAACATACTGAAGGAGTGCACAGAAACTCAACAAATGTATACTGAAGTTTCTGATAAAATTATACTAGAAAAGGGCTGGAGAGATGGCCTAGCAGTTAAGAGCACCGACTGCTCTTGCAGAGGACCCGGGTTCAAACCCCAGCACCCTCATGTCGGCTGAGAGCCATCCGTAACTCCAATTCCAGGAGAACTCCAATTCCAGGAGAACTCCAGTTCCAGGGGAATCTGACGCCCTCTTCTGACCTCTGCGGCATTGCACGACACGCAGACAGTTCATTCATACACATTAAATAAATAAATAAATAAATAAATAAATAAATAAATAAATAAATAAATATTTAAAAAAATTATACTAGAAAAAATTTTACTGGTTTGGAAGTCATTGTTACCTATTTGCTAAAAATAGTGATGTATGATTAAGAAAATTTAATCTAAGTGCCAGTTTCTGTCAGTAAATTATTAGAAAAGCAAATGAATTTAAGAGGTTTTTTAATATAATACTTTTATTGATGTTTTGTGTATTTCACACATCATTTTCAGTTCAGTTTAGACGTATTCCTGTTTCTCCCTGCCCACCGCCACCCCAGCTCATGCATTCTGCCCTACATGTCCTGCATCTCTCAGTCTTTTTAAAGTTTTTCTCTGCAGAAGTTTATTGTTTTGGACAGAATTTAACTGTATCAATCCCTTCTTTGACCCAGTCCTTATGTTGTTGTTGTTCCCTCCCAATTGTATTGCTCCAAAATATGTCTATATAAACATGATATATGTATCAGAATTATGTCCTCCAGGAGTAAACTGTATATTAACTCCAAAATAATAGTTTAGGAATTCACATTTTCCCTTTAATTTTCTATTACTCTAAAATATGAATAAATACCTTCCACACACATACATTAATTACCATGTCTGAAAGTAAGTGTTAATTCTAGGGTCCATTAAGAGACTCATATTATAATATCACAGTTGCTTTCAGACAGAAGAAATATAACAATAATATAGCTCAGCTTGACTTTCAATTGGGGGATTTGGTGCTAGCATTCACAAATGAGGGAAACCATTCCCCATTTGGTTTTTGGGAACTATGTTACTTCACTTAGCATAATGGCTTCGAGTTCCATCCATTTACCTGTAATTTTTTTAAATTTTTTGATTAATTTTATTTATTTATGTATGTATATGAATGTACTGTCTGCATGCAAGTTTGTGCACCCGTGTCGTGCAATGCTGCGGAGGTCAGAAGAGGGTGTCGGATTCCCCTGGAACTGGAGTTCTCCTGGAACTGGAGTTTCAGACAGTTCTCAGCCGCCATGTGGGTGCTGGGTATTGAACCCAGGTCCTCTGTAAGAGCGGTCGGCGCTCTTAACCACTAGGCCATCTCTCCAGCCTCCGATGTCATCTTTCTTTACTGTACTGCTGCATAGAACTCCACCGTGTAGATGTACCACATTTTTGCTATCCACTTGTCACTTGAGGGTCATTTGGGTTGGTTCCAGCTTTTGCTATTGTGAATTTTAAATACAAATGAATTTAAGTGTTTTAAATAATGCCAGGCATGGTGGTGCACACAAAGAGTTTTAAATAAAGCAGGGCACATACTACTCAGCACAGAACACAGAATAAAATATGAGCCTGACTTTTGTTATTAGTCTTAGTAACCTCAAATTCTGCCTTGTCTATTTTAGAGGATCTGTTATGTTTATTTTACATCGAATCCCTAAATTCACGTGTGGTAGATCCCTTCCCCCCATTATGTGCATGGTTTTCCTCCAATATTTTCTATTCTGCACATTCTAAGAAGACATTTTCATAGGAGATAAAGGGTGATAGAGTCAAGATCACAGACTGATCAACAAGCTACCTTTTGCTGTTGATAAGGAAGGATACTTGATGTAAACTGCCTGTCTGATTATGAGAATTGTAAACATCTTAATGGTTATGAAATTTGCTTTTTCTGTTGCTGGCATTTGATCACATGAAAGACACACAGCAGGTGAGCTTGGTCCATGGCCTCCCATGGAACCCTGGCTCATCTTCAACATCTAGTTCATAAGTAATCAATCTATTTAGGTTCAACTTTCTCTGCACTAGCCTGATTTTCAGGCTTCAGAAATATCCTGCCCCATCCTTACCATGCCAAGTTAATTTCATCAAAATGACTTTTTCTCAAAATTACTCCAGTAATCCTACCAGAAGGAGTCTGCCTACAAATCAAGTTCAAATATTTATAAGTGGTTGAAATATACCTGTTCTCCTTCTACAAGTGGCACAAAGAGTTATACAGGGGACAAAAGTAAAATGCCACACAGAGCTGGAAATGCAGTTAATTGCCAGAGGGCTTGCCTAAAACACCCAAAGTCCTACCTTCAATTTCCAAGGCCAAAAAGAGCTCTGATATAGGTTTCCTGAAGAGAATAATGGAATTTTCTGAGCTTTAATATGAAACAGGTTTCCACCCATTTCCTCTCCCCTGTGATTACTTTTCCAAGGCAGTAGGGAAACAGTTAATTTTCTTCATGAATACAGTCTACAAATTCAAAATATTTTTCACTATCATTACTTGAAGTTTAATACTATAGAAACGCAGGACCATTACTCTGAGGTCTTAAATACAAACCTTTATGTTGTAGTCATACCCAGAACAGGAAAACCTGGAGTACTCTTGTTTCTACTGTTTGTTTTCTTTATTCATATCTGTGCCTTTCTGTTTTCCTTTAACTTTGTTCTTCTTTTTTGGTGGAAATCCAACCATTGTCAGTCATTATTTTTCTGGCAACTTTATAATATATCATACATAGTTCCTTTTATTTCATGCAGATATAATGAATAAATCTGTGATCCTCAAAATTTTAAGCTATGGAAAAATGACAACTTCAATTTGGGTCTTTGTTTTGGGGGGGTGTTGATGATGATGGTTTGGGGGGACTTTTTTTGTTTGTTTGTTGTTTTGAAACAGGGTCTCTTTTTAGCCCTAACTAACCTGGAACTTGTTATGTGGACCATGCTGGCCTGGATCTCACAGAGATTCAGCCACATCTGCTTCCTGAATGCTGGGATTAAAGGTATGCCCCACCATACCAGACACACACTTTGTCATTATATCTGCCCTTTTTACTGCCCCAGTGCCCAGTGCTAAAAAAACTTTTCAATAAATGATTGCTGGACAGATGTAACATGAATGAGACTATTTGCTAAAGTATGTTTTAAGACTCATGTAACCATTTTTAAGGAATAGGATCTTTACTGTTCATTTACAGTTAAATTACTATGTGGCTCATGAATAAAAACAAATAGATAAATAGAAGCATTATAAATAATCTTTATGCCAGCTCATTCAATTAACTGTCATTGTGAATCTAGCAAATCATTTTTAATGTACTTGGCTATCTAACAGATTTGGTTTTTTTTTCTTTTTTTTATTGATGCTTTGTGTATTTCATACAACATTTTCCAATTCAGTTCAGGCATATTTCCCTTTCCCTTCACCCCACCCACCCCACCCCATCCCAGATCATGCATTCTGCCATAACTGTTCTGCATCTTTCTCTGTTTTTTTTCATTTTTAAATAATAAGTGATAATTTATGAGTACAAGCATCCTTCATGTAAAACCAATTTGCAAGCCCCCTTACCTCTCGCCCTGTACAAAAGTCAACTCCAGATGGATCAAAGACCTCAACGTGAAACCCCAAACTCTGGAGGTGATAGAAGAGAAACTTGGCAGCAGACTACAAGACATAGGCATAGGAAAAGACTTCCTAAATCAGACAGCAGCTGCACAAGAGATAAGAGCAACAATTGACAAATGGGACCTCATTAAACTCAAAAGTTTCTGTACATCAAAAGAAACAATGAAGGAAGTGAAGAGAAAACCCACGAGTGGGAGGAAATCTTCACTGCAGATATTTCTGACAAAGCATTAATTTCCAGAGTATACAAGCTACTCAAAAAACATAGAAAGAAAACAAATGAATCACTCAAAAGATGGAGCAAAGATCTGAATAGAGACTTCACAGAGGAGGAATTAGAGATGGCCGAGAAGCATCTTAAGAAGTGTTCAACATCGCTAATAATTAAGGAAATGCAAATTAAAACCACATTGAGATATCATCTTACTCCAATAAGATTGGCTAGGATCAGAAAACGAATGATATCAAGTGCTGGAGAGGTGGTGGGGAAAGGGGAACACTCATCCATGCTGGTGGGAATGTAAACTTGTACAGCCACTATGGAAAGCAGTGTGGAGAACACTTAGAAGATTCAAAATGAGCCTGCCATTTGACCCAGTCATACCACTCCTGGGTATATACCCACAAGACTCATCTTACTTCAGAGATACATGCACAGCTATATTTATTGCAGCTCTGTTCACAATAGCAAAAAGCTGGAACCAGCCCAGGTGCCCCTCAACTGACAAGTGGATAGAGAAAATGTGGTACATGTACACAATGGAGTTCTAAGCAGCGGTAAAGAGGGACAACATCATGAACTTTGCAGATTTGTTTTAATGTTTGAAAACAAAGTAAGATTTGCATGACATCTTTGTTACTGAGGTTATATGTTAGAAATATGTGTCAACAATGGGTGTGGATGAAAATTTTCAGATGCTTAATGTTGAAATAACAAGTGGCCCCATTGTAATAAGCAGGTATATTTATAAACCAGGAACAACTTGACCAGCAAGGCTGCTATTGCTAATTCCCATAGCATTATTGCTTCTGGCCAAGGAACCAAGGAGCCTAGCTTGTACATGTATTGCTAATTAACTACACTCAGTACAGGTGAAAGCCAAAGGAAGCAGCCCACAATTTTCTCCATGATCATGCCAACTTTAGGTCTCTGTTAGAACTCTGTTACAGATATCTCTTTCCTGATTGCTACCTCCTGTCAACCCTGAGATCATTTACCAACCCTCAGAATCAGATATATAAGATAGGGAGAATGGACTCCTGGAAGGTAGAAAGTGGGAGTCCTCTGAGATGTTGTCAAAGCAAATCCTTTAGATAGACTCAGATTCTGGGCTGAGTGAGAAATATGAACAGTGATGTTGAGGAATTGTCTCCAAAGTGTCCTTACGAAGTATTTCCATGGAAAACCCAACACAGACAACTTCCCACTATAGGATATTTTCTCCTTGAAATTATTATTTTTATTTTTTGTCTTTTTTTTTTTTTTTTTTTTTTTTTTGGTCTTTGTGAGACAGGGTCTCCTGTAGCCCCAGCTGTCCTGGAACTCACTTTGTAGACCAGGCTGGCCTTGAACTCACAAAGATCCGCCTGCCTCTGCCTCCCTAGTGCTGGGATTAAAGACATGTGCCACCACACCCAGCCTCCTTGAAATTATTAATGAATTCCCACAATCATCCAACTACACAATAAGGTAGCTTTATCAGTAATCCACTTTTCTCCACATTCAAGGCAATTTTTCTAGGTGAAATCATCATCTCCCACTTTAAATCCTCCAACAGTCTCCTTCCTCACAATGAAAAGTTTTAACCAAAACAATTGGTTTGTAAATACATCTGTTGTATTTCCTCTTCCCACACTTGCTGCTTAGACTCTGACTTTTCAGTAATATTAGGACTGGATCCACTGTAGATACGTCACCTAAGGTGGGAATCTCTCAGAAGTGAATTCTCTATGTGTGACCAGTTCTGGAATTCTGTAGTAGCCTCCATCTATTGCAAAAAGAAGCTTCTTTAATGAGTGGTGTGCTGTAAACTTGTCTGTAAATATAAGAATCCATAATTAGGGTATAGTAAGAAATTACTTTTTTTCCAAAGATATGGCACAGATATAATTCTCTCTAGGATCTGTGACCTCTTCATCCATGGATATTTGGCTATAATTACGGAGCCACTGCTTACTTCACTACAATTGCGAAGGCTTTAAATCCAATTAAATAGCTATTGATTACCACACACCCCTAAGATAACAGTGCCTCTACTACACCAATAGAAGTAGCTTGCTGTGCAGGTCATTATGGTTATTTGGCTTTAGAGGTTGGATCATTGATTTTTTTTTTTTTTCACTTATTAGGTTGCATAGTGTCCTCTAGAACTATAAGAGCTAGTCTTTAAGGAAAAGGTTTCCAGATCATTTTCTGCTCTATTGTTCCAAACCCTGTTTCTAAAGTACCCTGTCTTCATCAGTAGGGTCTTAACATTTGACCTCTAAATTCATCACAAGTATCTTGTGTGACCTTGACTTTCTTATACTTTCTTTGCTAAATTACAACAGCTCCCAGCGCAAACAGAACATTGTCACTTCTGAGGCCATCCTCCCATGCTGGTCAATCTGCCTGTGTCTTCCTCCCATCCTTGTCTAATAACCAACTCAGCCTATACATCAAAGACTAACTGGTAAAATCCAATTCTATCAAGAGCCAAATACCACCTGTTTGATTCGGTCTCCTCAATTACATTCTGACACGGCAGTTTTTGTTATTTTTCCATAACACTGACCATATTTTGTAGTTGTGTGAATGACTGGCTATGTATGAAGATCTGTTTGTTTTTGTGTGGTTATTTATTTATTTATTTATTTATTTATTTATTTTTACTAAACCAGTTATTATCAACTAGTTGGACTCCTCCGACCTTAGACCTGTCAATGTCAAAAAAAATTCCTTTGTTGTAAAAAATATGTACTCTGTGGTTTGGGGCACATATAAGAATCTAGTGTGGAAAAAATAAAAGAATCTAATGTGCAGAGAGACCAGAATGCTACTATTTATTTAAAAGTGTACAAAATATATTCTCAATAAAAGACGTATGCAGCCCCAGTGGTCATAATATCCATAAATGCAACATTCTAGCCTGATTATAACCCTGTGAAATAATAAGAATCCCTGTTTCCCTCCAACATTACTATTTCATCCTAGCCAACATTTGATTGCTTCTTGGATGTTGACTGTACAAACACATGTACTACATTTTAAAATAAGATCATCATTCATCAACTCACCATTGACTGAGGATCAATAATTTGTAGACATGTTTGTAGTATCCTAGGAAAACCAAAAGTTCTATAATCTCGGGAAACTTAAGAAGAATAAGAAAATGAACAGTAAATATAAATTGCAATGCACCATGCTTTTACTGATTAAATTCTGTCTGTTGTCATGATAAAACACCATGGAAAGAGTGGCTTATAGAAGGAAGAAGTTATTGGCTTTATTGTGCCAGGAGTCCACTATAGCCTGGGAGGCAAAGCAAGATGTAGCCAGAGCAAAAAGCTGAGCACTCACTTCTCAAGCAACCACAGGAATCAGGGAAGGCAGAATTGAAATGGGGCAAGACTATGAACTCTTGAAGCCCACCTCAGTGACAAGCTTCCTCTGACAGCACCACACCTCCTAATTTTTTCCAAAAGGTCACTATCAAATGGGCATAAAATATTCAAACCCTTGTCGGTTATGGTGGACATTCCTCAGTCAAACCACCACAATTCCTAATAAATATTTTTATGAGCTGGATGGCACAAAAGATATTTATAAGAAAAACTTATGAATGCTATATGGGATAGTATAAATCAAAAAGTACTTTACTATTGAATCTTATGCTATAACAGCAATATATCAGATCTAAGTTAAAGCACCAGAAAGAGCCTACATTAGGGAAATGATTAGATAATTCCTCTGTGAGGAAGTTTCAAATATTACAGTTAGGCAAGTGGACACAAAGTAACAATAAAATCACAGTCCAGATATATGCTACAGCATGTATAATGATTCAAATGTGGCATCAACCTGTTTGTGATGAACAGACATACTAGACTTATGGTCCAAGACTCAGAGATAATCAGGGAAGATTATTTCAAATGAAGCTGGAGATAGAAGAAAATTATGAAGATTTCCCTGGACAGTTTAAGATGTTTTTAAGCCAGCCATGGTGGTGCACACCTTTAATCCTAGCACTTGGGAGGCAGAGGCAGGTGGATCTCTATGAGTTCAAGGCCAGTCTGGTCTACAGAGTGAGTTCCAGGCCAGCTAGGGCTACAAGGAAGACTTTTCTCAAAAAGACCCCCCAAAAAGATGTATTTAATTTTATTTTAGAAACAATAAGCAGCCACATAATTCTTCCAACATTAGTCCTCTCATTGTATCACTTGTACTGTTTCCTGAACAATAGAAATGAAGAGTGTGGAAGTGGGTACAACTAGGACTTCTTGTTTGCTGTGGTCCATGTGCATGGTGTAGAAGGCTTGCCTGTGACCAGCAGCAGAATGAGAGAAGTACATGTGCTGAAATCTCTCTCTCTCTCTCTCTCTCTCTCTCTCTCTCTCTCTCTCTCTCTCTTTGTGAAAACAGGCGTTTTTGGTCAATTGAATGCAAGAGTTATGCAAGGTAAAGGGAAAAATGAAAATATTGTGAAAATTTCAGCCAGCACAATTTGCTATATGGAGTAATATTCCTGGGAATGATCAAGTAAGATGGCGCTCCATGGTGCATCATTGGTGACCACCAACTACTGCTGTCATCCAGACCATGTTTGCCACACAGAGCATGAGATGATGGTGACAGCTACTTAGGACACAGAGATTTGCAGCCACTGTGTGTGTCCTCATGGCTATTTTGAGCTTCAGATGATGGCACAGTGTGAGGCAGGATTGATCTCTGTACTTGACACAAGAGAAGGGCACACAATTTGCCAAGGATGGTATTACCAAGCTGTAATCTGAGCATTTTGTGGGGCAGATGTGAGAGGATTAGAGGTTAATTGTCAATTTTGACTACATAGTGAGTTTATGGTGATCCTGAGCTATACTAGACCTTGTCTGAAAAAATGAATAGAATAAATAAAATATAAAAATTTTATATCCTATCAGGATCCTATTTAAAAAAAACAAAAAAACAACGACAACAGCAACAAAATAAATAGAAAATCCAAAAGTGAATTGAAGAGAGATGTGGTACCTCATCTCAGTTAATTGAAAGCCACACAATGGGAGTAAAACAGTGGAATATATTGATCTGCATTGCTGGTACGATTATACTCTTTGTAGATGTGATTTTTTTTTATATTTAAGAGATGGTAAAGATATGTGATGGTTCTTTAGAAAGGGAATATTAGTGCAAGAATAAAGCTTGTATGCTATAGTAATCTCATTACTTAAGGAATCTAAAAAGTAACAAATTAGTAATGAACTAATAAACACAAGAATCCATAACTTGTTTGTATTCTTTAATACTGAAACAATTAAAAATATATGGAGGCTTCATATTTTCAGAGCTTTGCAGACTAAGCATTTTTTTGGAATCCTAGAGTCTTTACAGACAGAAAATAAATATTACAAACATAAAGCAGTGCTTCACGATGACATATCAGGCAGTAGTAGGCAGAATAGTTAAGAGTGGGTAGTGAATAGAAGTTTTGAAATCAGTTAAAAGGCAACCACAATACTGAATTTCCTCCCAGGGACAAAGAATAAAAGAACATAGTAAACAATACATAATGTGAACAAAGGGGGCATCACAAGGGGCTGGTACATTCTCTGTAGGAGAATAGCCCAGTTTCCCTGGGGATTCTGTCTCAAACTGATCTTTCTCTTTTATTCCCCCGATGTTTTCCTTTTCTTTCACTTTCCTTGAAGACAGGTAATTTCAGAGTTGGTGAGATATTTGTCGAAGGAAACATTTTTAGGGTTTCAGATTTTCAGTAAGTAGTTGCCGGGATGAGAAATTTCAATCTGGTGTAGGTATATGGAGTATGTGCATCTCTGCATGTAAAGTTAAAGATATAAAACATCTCCATTTAAATTGTTCAAACACTTAAGCCTATTCTTCAGTGCTAAAGAGTCATTGGTCATTCCATCAAATAATAATAATGATCATTATTACCTTGTCCCTGAATTGTTCTTAGGTGAAGTTTCTCTGAAACACAGAGAATGAAAGGTAAATAATGCTTAAAATTGATTTCTCTGATTTATGTTTTCTGTTAGGAAACTATACTACAACTCATCTGAATAGTGATTAGATGGTTTATTTATCTAGCATAATTGACTTTTCCACTTATCTGAATTTCTCATTAAATCACAAGTTTCCTTAGGCTGGAAATCAAAGCTTCCATGATACTCACATAGTTCCTAACATGGGTCCAACAGCCATTTTAAAGAACTCGGGCTCTGTTTCAAAGTTGTAAAGTGATATACAAACTCGAAAAATTATTGGACCAATATGTGCTTGAGTTTTTCATTAAGCACATTAAAAGTGGAAAATAATGGAAAATAATGAGTTAATAGACCAAAGATACTGTGTTTTTGTTATGTGGTACCAGTAACTTCTATATATCTCTATTAGAGATTACTAAATATTGGCTGTTGATAATGTTGAATAAAAATGCTATAAAAATTGCTTTAAGGGGTTGGTGATTCAGAATCAAGTGTTTAGTGTCATGTGGTACTATGAATGCTATATCTTGGCTTAAAAGTGGAGGGAAGAGCTCAGAGAAAGACAGGAATCATTTTACTTTTTATTTTATTTTATTTTATTTACTATGCTTATTTTATGTGTGTGAGTGTACTTTTTGCATGCAGGTAGGTGTACTTGTGACATGCAATGTGCAAGAATGTCAGAGAGGTGATGGATACACTGGAACTGGAGTTAAGGATAGTTGTTAGACACAGTGTGGGTACTTGGCATTGAATCCTGGTCCTCAGCAAGAGCTCTCAGTGCTTTTAACCCCTGCTCCATCTCTCCAACTCTGGGAACCCATTTCTTAAAAAATATATGTGATCAAACTACTGCTGAAGACACCAGACTTGTATCACAGAATAGAGCTTATAGCGATCTGGAAGCTCTTCCCTGGCCAACTTTCCTGATGCCACAGGTGCTTGGGAGGCTGGTGATGGAATAAAATTATGAAGCGTCTTCCTAGGTGTGGACCCTATGAGCTACAGTAACGAGCAGCATTGAAAGATATGCACATTGGTGTAATAGCAGCACAAATGTCTTGGAATTTAGCAACAGCCTTAAAATTGGACTTAAAGCTCATGTTACAGGACGGAACTCATGCCTGGCACTGTAAACCTGGCCCCAAAACTGAGTGAGAGAGCAAGGTCATAATCCTTGTGACTATTATTTTGCTAAAAGGATATAGTATCAAACTACCTTCTAAATACTGATTCTTATGCCCATAAACTAATACAACTCCCATCCTTCATCAGAAGAAATTTGTATGGTAGATGGTGGTTAATATATAGACTCACAAATGGCAAAAGCTAAACAATAACTGTGGAGTGTTCAGCCCTAAATGGGACATTTGTACCACTTTCTCTTTCCTCCAAGAATCAGGGAACATCATGGAGGAGAAACAGAAAAAAATGTGAGAGCCGGAGTTCAGGGAAGACTGCTGTGAAATACTGACTCCTGTATATAACAGGGCACCTTTGCTCATGAGCTCAAAGGAGCTGTGGTTGTCTGAGGAAGACCAGCTCAGTATCAACGTAGTCAATATGCAGCATGGAGGGACTTATCAGAACCCACCCCAGCTGAAGTTTCTACTGAGAGTTACTGGTTACTGGGGGAGGGAATCTGTTTTATTCCTGGGTGCCCCATGGTAGGTTTAACATACCACAGTGGTTGGAACCCTACATGCATGGGCATATGGGAAGAACTGATTGGATTTAGTGGTTTACTTTTTTAAAATCTGATGATGATGTAAAGTTTGGAGGGATATGTAGGGGCATGTTTTTGTTCAAGGAATTAGAGAGGGAGAGGGGTGTAGATATGATTTAAATATATTATATCAATGCATGAAATTCCCAAAGAATAAATTACTTTTCAGTATAGGCAATGAAATAGTGTTTAATATATGATATTAGTGAAAAGTGATTGATGCTCAGAATTCTGGTCAACCATCCATGCATATACTGTGAAACTTATCCATTTGTAATTAGGAATTCAAAGTTGTCTTCCAGAAAAAAAAATTGGAAGGAATTAGTCAATTCCTTATCTAAGGTATTAAATAGAGACCATAAATTGCTAAATTTAATGGTGCAAGACTACAAAATAAAAATATTTATTTGGGGGAACTAGAGAGATGGCTCAGCAGTTAAGAGCGCTGACTGTTCTTGAGGAAGTCCCAGATTCAAATCCCAGGACCCATATGGCAGCTAACAACTGTCCATAACTCCAACTCCAGGAGATAGAATACTCTTCCATCCTCTGCAGGCACTGCATGACAAGGCACACTTACATACATGCAGACATAACACTCACACAGATAAAAGAAAATAAATAGTCTTTTAAAATAGTAAGTTTTTAAATGTGCCAGCAGAAGAGAATTGGTAATAGATGTGAGGGATGAACAAGAGAATTCTGACACTGTCCCAGAGGCTCCAAGATGAGAAACAATGATTGGACACCTAGAGAAAGCAAGTCTGGGCAGAGCTGGCTTTAAGAACATGAGGATAGAATGTACAATGGAGTTAAATTTATGAACAGCACAGAAATAGTGGTAAAACTAAATTTCAGAATACGGACATCACCAATGAGTAAATGAGATAAAACGACCAGTTTATGTTTGTATGCATGTGTACGTGGGGTCAGAGTGGACAGGATTCTTGGAAAGAAGCAAAATTCTCCCTGAAAATTCAAGACCATTCAGTCTCAGGTTATCAGTAATTTTTAATATAATTTTTGTTGTGTATTTGTACAACTCATTATGTTTCCCAATCAAACCCAGTCCCTCCTATGCCCTAACCCCTCAACAGAACTCATGCACTAAAATATCCAAGCTAAGCATATATCCAGTCAAGCTCCCAAACCCAGACATCCTTCTGTGCAAACAGATCCACTGGAGCTAGCAGAAATAGAAAATAAAACCCTTCTTCTCAGAAAAGGACATGCTTCAGGAATAGGACTTAGATTAGTGGAACAGGAACTGACTGGAACTTAATGCTAGACAATGCACACACTGCTAAGGGATAAAATCAATCAATGGTACAACCCACCCCTAAAGCCTAACAACCATGATGAGCTTCCCAACTAACTACATCTATTGGTGCAGTAGAGGCACTGTTGTCTGGGGTACAATCAACAGCTATGTAATTGGACTTGAAACCATCTCAATGGGAGTGAACCCACGAGATCCACTGTAAATTCAGACAAATGCACAGGGTTGGAGGCAAGAGAAAACCTTATGGTTGTCATATCTGTAGACAAATGAAACTTCTTACCATAAATTAACTATGGAATCTTATATTTACAGACAAGCATACGGTGTGACACTCATCAAAAAAGCTACTCTTTGTAACAGATGGAGGGTATTGCAGAATCCCCAAACAGGTTATTATCCCTACTTTTGCAAGCAAAAACATATTATTTCTTAAGTTTCTAAAGAAATAAATTGATATGATAGAAATATAAAGCCAATAATGATTAAATAATAATTCAAAATTCCCTGTTTTAAAAGGAATAAATATATTGATATAAATAGCAAATCATAAGTTAATTAATGGAGTTTAAAGTATTACTTAAAGCTAACATTTCCAAAAGGCCAAGAGTATTGATATGTATGTTCAAACAAGACTTACCAGATTTTAATTCATCACTTTATTAAATCCATGACTCTAGTTAACCTAACCTTCTACATTCATATCTATGTGGAAAACATTACAAATATATTGACAAAACAAAAATATACAAATCGCTTGAAACAATTCTGGGTAAATAATAAATATAATTAAAGTACTTGCAAACACACAGCTCACATATGAATTCCCCTATTGAAAAACACCTTGGGTGCTTACATCTTTAAGCAATTATAAATAAAATTTCTATATGTGTCCATATGAGGGTTTTAAATACTAGGAAAAAAATTGCTGAATCACATGCCCAGACTATTTTTCTATTTGCGGAGACCTTGCTAAACTTTCTCACACTGGCTGTGCCATTTTCCTTACCACCAAACAAGACAGAGTTCTTACTGTTCCTCATTGGAGGATTTTGACCACTGTCAGTGCCATACAGTTTGGGCTTACTGGGATATATACAGTGGTATATCAACACATTTTGGTAGAATTTTCCTTTTTCTGGTTATGTACAGTGAGGTGCACTTTTTATATGTTACTTCTATTTTCTTGGTAAGGGGTCTGTTAAGGATTCTTACTCATTTTTGAAAGGGCTAGTTGTACCTATTAATTGGGGCTTCTATATGTCTCTAAATATTTTGTATAACACTATTTTGCCACTTTGTTTTTGTAAGCACTTTCTTCTAGTCTGTGGCTTCATTTCTTATACAATTTGTATCATATTTCATGGAGGAATACATTTTAAATTTAATCAAGCCTAGATTCTCAATGATTCCTTTCATGGATTATGCATTTGGTAATATATCTCAAAAGCCACCCCATATCCAAATCATTTGGTTTTGTTTTATATAGCTTTCTAAAAGTTTTAAGGTTTGGTTTTATAGTAGTTATGCATCCCATTTTGGCTTGATTTTTGTGACAGGTATAAGATCTTTGCTTAGGCCAGGCGTGGTGGTGCACGCCTTTAATCCTAGCACTTGGGAGGCAGAAGCAGAGGCAGGCCTGGCCTACAGAGTGAGTTCCAGGACAGCTGGGGCTACAGGGAGACCCTGTCTCGAAAAGACCAAAAAAAAAAAAAAAAAAAAAAAAAAAAAAAGACCTTTGCTTAGACTGTGCATTAATGTATGCCTGGCATGTGGGGGGGGCACTGTTGTAGTACCACGTGTTGACCATGGCATATTTTACTCTACTGAATTGCTACGGCTCCTTTGGTAACAATGAGGAGACAATATTTTTGTTTCTTATGTCGACCTGTTACTCCATTGGACTATGTTTTCACTGCTTTTACCAATGGCAAACTGTAGACTAAAATAATTTTGGAAGTGAGTGTAATGTCAGTATCAGGCATCCAATTTTTTTTTTCTTTTGGTATTGATGTTGATTATTCTGAGCCTTTGTGTCTCCATATAAACTTTTGAAGCTGTTTCAATAATCACATTAAAACTTATTGATATTTTAATGAAATTGTTTTGAATCTATGGAACAAATTTGAAAGAACTGAAATTTTGACTAGATTGTCACTCTATCACCAAACACAGAACATCGTTCTAATTATTTACTTATTTGCTTTGGTTTTTTTTTAATTGTTTTGTATTCCTGGCAGATTGTTCTAATTTACTCATATGTTGCTGTGATAAAAGACTCTGACTAAAAGTAACTTGAATATGAAAGGGTTTATTTGGCTTGAATTTCTACATTACAGCCCAACATCAAGGAAAGTCAGGTCAGGTCAGGAACTTAAAGAAGGAAACTGGAGGTAGGAATTGAAGCACAGACCATGAAGGAATGTTCTTTACTGGCTTACTCTGCTGGGCATGTCCAGCTACTTTCTTATCCAGCTGAGGTGCACTTGTGCAGGGACGGTACCATGTGGAAGATGGCTGGGCCTTCCCACATCAAATAGTAATCAAGGAGATGCCTCACAAGTTTGACCTTAGCCTACTCTGATGTGGAAAGTTCCTCAGCTGAGGTTCTCTCTTCCAGATGTCTCCAGCTTGTTCCAAGTTCACAAAAAACCAACAGCTCATAAATGTTATACATATTTACTGTATAACATCTATGCCTAAGAACTTTATCATGAATCATGTATACGTGATATTCTCAAGAAATAGAATACTATTCTATTTTCTAGTGAAAATGACAGTGGTTGCTAGGAGCTCTATGGGAGGAAAGAACTTGTGTAGAAAGAACAGTGAATTTAGGGGCAGTGAAAGTAAATAGTCTATAAAATACAATATAGTGGATATTTGTCCATGTATTATGGAAATATACAGACTTTACAAGACTCCAATATTAAGCCTTAGCATAAACTATGGTGTAGGAATGATGACGATGTTAATTTACCAACCATAGAAAATACATCACTTTGTTCAAGGAAGCTGATTTTTTGGGGGGTGGGGAGAGCTGAGAATGTATGCAGGTAAAGAATATATGAGTTATCTCTATTATCTTCAACTTAATTTTATTAGGAACATAAAAGGACTCTGAAAGTCTTAATAATAAAGATAAAAAGAGATACACAGAAACATGTGTCTTTTTTAGATTCATAAGTTGCTACTTCAACACAAAGGTCATGGTAATAGGATGCCTGGCCTTTGGGAGGTGATTATGCTGAGTGCTCTACCCTCACAAATGGGACAGGTCCCCTTATAAAAGGGCAAGGGGGAGAGCATTTATCCCTTTTTATCTCTTCTCCAAAAGATATCACAATAAAGCGTCATCTTGAAAGCAGAGTACAAGACTGTATCAGGCTTGAGTCCTGCTAATACCTTAATCTTGGACTTGCTAACTTCATTCTATTGTTTGAAATGTATTCAGTCTAATATATTTGTTTATAAAAACCTAAACTGGTCAGGTACGGTGGTACCTGCCTTTAATCCTAGCACTCAGGAGGCCGAGACAGATGGAGCGCTGTGAGTTCAAGGCCAGCCTGGTCTACGAGTTCCAAGACAGCTGGAGGCTGCAGGGAGATCATCTCAAAAAAGACCAAAAAAACAAAACAAAACAAAACAAAACAAAACAAAACAAAACAAAACTAAGCCTCCTAACATGTTGCAGCTGCTTGTCTCTTTACCTATATTTCTTTTTTAATTTTTTTTTATTTATTTTTGTATGTGTATGAGTGTACTGTCTGCATGTAGGTTTGTGCACCCGTGTCGTGCAATGCCGCGGAGGTCAGAAGAGGGTCTCAGATTCCCCTGGAACTGGAGTTCTCCTAGAATCGGAGTTACAGATTGTTCTTAGCCGCCATGTGAGTGCTGGGGATCGAACCTGGGTCCTCTGCAAGAGCAGTCGGTGCTCTTAACTGCTGGGCTATCTCTCCAGCCCCTCTTAAAAACATTTTTTTATTAATTTTATTTATTTCTGTATGTGTATGAATGTACTGTCCGCATGCAAGTGTGTGCACCCGTGTCGTGCAATGCCGCGGAGGTCAGAAGAGGGTCTCAGATTCCCCTGGAACTGGAGTTCTCCTGGAATTGGAGCTTCAGACGGTTCTCAGCCGCCATGTGGGTGCTGGGGATCGAACCCGGGTCCTCTGTAAGAGCGGTCGGCGCTCTTAACCGCTAGGCCATCTCTCCAGCCCTCTCCAGCCCCTCTTTACTTATATTTCATAAACCCGCCAAGACTCAATTTATAAGTCCCTACTATACTGAAGGAAAGAACATGTGCTTCAAAAATTGTAATTTCATGAAAATTAAACAAAGGTCAGTACAGGATATTACATTGAATATAATAGGCTATTTTTTTATTATTTATTATAATACATTTATAAAATCACAATGTTGCTTTGAATTTGAAGGTTTTATACTTCAGGAATAAGAATATAGCTCACTTGCTACAGTGTATGTTTAGAATGCAGAACATCCTGGGTTCAAATCATTGCATTAGATATAAGAAAAGTGGTAGAACATACCTGTGATATCAGAACTCAAGATGTGAAGGAAGGAATATACAATGTTGACTGGCATCCTCAGGAATATAGCAACTTTAACATTAGCCTGTAATACAGAAGACCCTGATCCAAAAGTAAATTAATTAATTAATTAATTAATTGCCGGACGTGGTGGCGCATGCCTTTAATCCTAGCACTTGGGTGGTGGCAGATGGCAGGTGGATCTTTGTGAGTTTCAAGGCCAGCTGTCCCTAAGAGTGAATTCCAGGACAGCTGGGGCTACAGGGAGACACTGTCCTGCGAAAAGACCCAAAAAAAAAAAAAAGGAAAAAAAAGTAAATTATTAAATTTAAATTTAATAATTAAGATTTCCACACAACATAAAACACAAGTTTACTTAAAGCTACTGTTGAAAATTATATTCTTTTTGGGGGGGTCTTTCTGAGACAGGGTCTCCTTTAGTCCCAGCTAGGCCTTGAGACTCTCAGAGATCTAGCCTGACCTCTGCTCCCAAGTGCTGAGATTAAAGAGAATGTTACAAGCAACACTCATCGATGCTCCCAGTGGTTAATATGATTTATATAGGAAGTGCAGACTGTGCTTTTCTAGAGGACTTGAGTTACACTTTACCAGTAGCTCAACGTTAGCTCAGCTCAAGGTAACCTAACTCCAGCACTGAACTCATCGCTGCACAACACACAAATACTTTAATAGAAATAATAAATAAAACATTTTTAAAAAATAAAGATTCTTGCATGGATTGACAAGCTTTCCCAGTGATACCAATTTTCAGTCAATGACAACAAAGCTCCAAGCTATTGTGGATTTAGACAGCGCATTTACAGCAGTACCACTTATTGTAGTATAGCTTTAAGCTGTGCAAACAGATGAATCAGAAGATACGCTTGGATGAGTAATGCTTAATCCGCAAACTGTGGGTTCTCTACTAAAGGGTGATAATGTTCATATATTGTGAGTATATATACCTAGCGACTAACCAATAGAGAACATAAGCTTGATGGCTCATCCGCTGTGAGTTATTCACCATTCTCAAGGAGAGAACTAATCAGCCAATTATTAGTTTGGATATATAATATATACACTTGTTAGCCACTGTGGCACAGTATCTCCAGGCATGTTTGATGTGGTAGACTGCCTGTATTTTCGGAGGAGACTTGTTATGTCTCAGGGAGACCAATATTTTGCTGTATTGCTGTAGTGGCCACTTGGTAACGCTCTCATTATGCATTTCCAGTTCAGTCCAGTCTTGTACGCTAGCAGTGACGTCTCATAACATTTTTTTTTTCATGCTCACGCCAGGTCTTCCAGACAACAGGGACTTACTGCCTTCTCCTTGATATATCCCACTTTATAGGCAAAAGGCCTTCTTAATAATTATGGGGGGGGCGGGGTTTGAATCCCGTAGCCCAAGCATCTCACCTATAGGCAGATAATTCATTGCTGATGTCAAAGAGCTTTCTCGTAGTTAATAATATTTTGCTTAATTACACAAACTTATAAAGACTTTTTTTTCTTTTAACACTTATGCTTTTTAGATAAGAATATCCTTTCACCAGAAATATAGACTGTTTTCTTCTCACGCTCACTTGTCGCCCTTTCTCTTTCCAAAGCCCAGGGAACATACTGCGGAAGGGAGGAGTGGAGATTGTAAGGGCTGTGGAGAATAGGGGGTGAATCCTACGAGGCTACAGGAATATTAGTGCTGGACACCCCTGATTGAATCAACATGCCTGTGCATACAAGCTTCTCCAACTGGACTATGGGAACCTTGGGTTGTTCAAAATTTGGACATAGATACTTGCAAAATGCACCAATTACTTAATTGTATGACATACTGAGTAACATCAATGTTATCTGCAAACAACTGTGTCATTGTATTGTAGAATCCCTTAAAAATAAAAGTAAAAAAAAAATAAAAAAAAATAAAAAGATTTATAGTATTTTAAAATTTAATGATATATGTTGTTTATTCACACAGTATTTTCAGATAATCAATTGTTATTAATTAGTATTCAAGGTTTAAAATGAAACAAACAAGTCCCAGACATGGTGGGACACACATTTAGTCCCAACACTCAGGAGGCAGAGGCAGGATGATCTATGTGAGGTGGAAGTCAGCCTGGTTTACATAGTGAGTTTAAAGCCAGCTATGGAAACAGAGCAATAGAGTGTCAAATAAAAAATAACAAAAAAGAAAGAAACAATAATAATATTCTTGATTGATGTAAGTCTCTGAGTGAAATGAATTGCATTTCAGTGGAAAAAATACTTTTTTTTTTTACTGAGACTATGGAATGTCACTTAATTATGGAGATAGAAATTATAGAACCCAGTGAAACAATATGGTCAGATCAAGAAAGAAAAGCATTACTTGCCTTTTTCCATAATGCAAACTTTGCTCTTGATCAGTATAATTATCTTCATTTCCCAGCAGATCTGAGTTCCTACACATCCTATGTAGGTCATTCCTAAGGACATTGCCAATTGATGATCTTACAATGCAAGACGTGTTTCATAAACTTTTGACGAATTTATGGACAAATATAGCTATCCGTATTTTCTGGTTCTTCCAAAAGTAAAGAGCTGGTCATAATTTTGCTCTTATCCTACCGTTTGCATTGAAATATCAATAGGATTCTTTTTATATTCATAATGTAAAAATATCTCCTATTTGTAAACTATTGATCAGCAACACCTTCTCTCTTTTTTTAATGGTGTATAATGTCAATATCATCCCCTAAGGGTCTTTCCATAATATCTGCAGTATTAATTTTGAGCACTACAAAGTACTTAAGATTTCTCCACATTTGCTTCTTAGTGCATTTTCCCCATTTTAAAAGGGTGTTAAGATTCTGGATGTCATGTAAAAACTCCTTCTGTAATTAAGAGACAGACGTGTGTCTGGATGTTTTACTGGAGAAAAAAATTAATTCAGGAAACAGCTGTAGTTCAGAAAGGAGTGTATATGCTCTGTCCATGGTACTGAACGTGATTCTTTTGAATACAAATAGAGATTTCTACTAACCACATGGGCTTTTCTGGAATATAGGAAAGAAATTCTTATGCATATAGATTAAAGCAGTGCATGTCCTACCATTAAAATGCATGTGGCAGTTTTATTCATTGTTTTCTCCCCAAAATGGAAAATGTTTTAACTACAACAGATACAATGTCTGATTTCCATTATTTGAGCTGTTTCCTTAAGAGTACAGGAAATTCAAATTACTTCCATAAATTTAGTTCCAACATTAGTGCCTTAGCCTGTTACTATTAGTGATAAAATAAAAGTATAACTTTTTAAAAGTTTATTTATTCCAAAGACATCAGCTAAGTATGTGATTTGTAGCTGAGTTTAGATACATATTCAAAATGTTACAATGCATCCCAATATTAATATTTTTAAATGTAGATGTTTGAGGTGAAGGCATTTGGCTGCAACATCCTTAACCCTATATACATCATAGAAACTGACAAATAACGGGATATGGAATTCTGACTGTTGTACTAATCAGGCTCTTACTTCATTCAGCATTGGTGAGCTCTATCGAAAAGTCTATTTAAAAAAAAAAAAGAAAAAAAAAAGAAAAGTCTATTTTAAAACTCATGGTAGTACTTTTCCCAATGCTAGATAATCCTATCAGGATCCAGGGACTGAAAAAGACAGAATGGTGAAAAAGATTTAAATCCAATTCAATGCATGGAATTTGTCTGCAAAGGGGCAGATAAGGCATATGGATGCTCCAGCGAGATCAAATGGCTTAAGGGATGTTTGATGACTGTTGCTGTGTTACCCATGGGTTCTTTCACTTTGAATTATTCCACTATTAAACACTCATCTGCAGGCTGCAGAGAGAGAATGACACACAAAAAAAAGAAACATCTTTGACTTGTCTAAACTTTGTGGAAAGGCTGTCGCACACAGAGAAGGCTTGTTTCCTCTCATTTATATGAACAGGCTCGAAATCACTCTTTCAGTTCACTGCCTCCCACCATGGGGACAACAGCTTTTGGTTTCTCCATGACTCTATCATCAAAGGAGGATCTATGAAATGTTTCAGTAGGCATCTTGTGTGGGTTTGTGTATACTTTCCCCTCCAACTATGACAGATTGTTAAATTACACACACACACACACACACACACACACACACACAAACACACCACCACACCAACACTACCAAACTAAAAAAAAAACAAAAAACAAAAAAAAAACCAAACTCAAGAGTAGCATTGTCAGTAGCATGTTAATTAAATCTGAATGTGTTAATTAACACCTACCAGTGTTAATGTGGGAACTGACTCCTGTGAACTTTACAATCAACACTTTAACAGTGTGTGGAGGGAGGGGACTCTTATTATATACTTTCTTTGGATTGCACAGCCAGACCATTTTCTTGAATTTTATGAGCTCCTTTTTATGAAGTGACCAATTCCTGTTATTGAGGATGGATGCTCAAGCCACATGATAATTTACAAGCCTTCCAAATCACCCTTTTATTCAATCTGGCTGCCTTAACAAACACCAGAAGAGAAAATAGAAGGGACAGTGAAACAGGGTGATAACAGGGGTTCCTAGAGTATGGTGAAGGCTTCTCACCTCAGATAAACATAACTTAAGGAGCTGGGGTTCTGAACAATCAACAGCCTTCAAATCACCATGTATCAGTGGCTTTTAAGTCCTTTGCCTCACAAACTTGCAGAATGAACTCCATAGACATTGGAAGAATGAATTTCAGAATTGAGTTTTGTTATAGGTCAGAGTTTAAGAGAAAGGAAGCAAGTGGAGTCCTCGAATAGCAGGATCAGTCCTCAAGGTTGATTTGTCCACAAGGGTCCCTATCTAGGGGTTGGTAAGGCTTTATTGGGTTAAAGCATGGGTGCATGGTGGAGAACAGGTGAGATTCTTTGCCCTACTCAGGAGGTATTGATGTGCCTCTCCATACTACTGACAAGAATAGAGTTGGACCCACATCAAGGGTCAATGAAATATCTCATCATGCATAGCTTCCAGGCAGCTGAAGTATTAGAATTTTCTGCAAAAAAATAAAGAAAGAAAAAAAAGCAGAATTTATACCAGTGCCCTTATACCTCTTTGCTATTTTAGCCTTTAGCTAGGACATACTGCCAGTAGAACTGAGGACTTTCCTGACTTATTTCAAGGTCTTCACACTAAACTTCCTGGGCAGTTTCCTTCTCCTCCTCTTGTCATATCTTCCAATAACTCAGAGTGAGGGAAATTTTGCATGTTTGGTTGAGTAGCTACAGGCAGCTTTCAAATTGCATGGTGTGGCACCCTGGATCTCACGTGATAGCTTATTCTTGTACATTAATATCCTGAAATGAAAACAAAAACAGAATATCCACTTGTATGTGAACTTGAGGAAGCTTTACTGTTGTAAAGAAGAACCATTGAGCTAGGCGCGGTGGCACACGCTTTTAGTCCTAGCACTTGGGAGGCAGAGGCAGCCAGCTGGGCTGAGTTCAAGGCCAGCCTGGTCTACAGAGTGAGTTCCAGGACAGCTGGGGCTACAGGGAGACCCTGTTTCGAAAAAGACAAAAAAAAAAAAAAGAAGAAGAAGAAGAAGAAGAAGAAGAAGAAGAAGAAGAAGAAGAAGAAGAACCATTTAAAGTTTCTTCTTTTAATTATGTCTTCACAAAAAAAACCCAAAACAAACAAAAAAACAACAACTAAACAAACAACAACAACAACAACAACAAACAGCTGGGAGTGGTGGCACATGCCTTTTCCCAGCACTTGGGAGCCAGAGGCTGGTGGATCTCTGTGAGTTCAAGGCTAGCCTGGTCTACAGAGTGAGTTCCAGGCCAGCTGGGGCTACAGGGAGACCCTGTTTCAAAAAGAATCCCCCCAAAAACTTATGTCTTCAAATTAACCAATTAATTAATTGAAGATATTGATTTGGAACAATTGTCTTAGATTCAAATCTTACTCACTCTTAATCCAAGAGAACTGTACATCAGAGTACTGAACTCTAGTCTAGACACCAAACTCAGAAAACAACAGCGTCTAGACAACTGGATGGATGTGGTCATATTTTCTTTTTTCATTTTGATCTGGACAACCCAGACTCAGGGTTAATTTCTCTGATGTTTATGTCTTCAGAGGAAAATACCACAGCATTCAAAGAACTACAAATAAAAATGAACTCATTATTTTGAAAAACTGCTAGAGTCTATGCCAAAAACATTCTATTTGAACTCATTAATAGTTATATATTGGCTTTGTTTAAGTTTTTGGCTTTCTTTATTACCTTTACTGTTCAATTTTAAATCTCACAAATTGGTTAACATCTCTCGTAAGCTGTTTGTACAAGCCAGTTGCTGCCTGAAGTCACTGGGTGGAAAACAGTGCTCATGATGGGACTGAAAGAAGCTTAAGCTATTGAGTTCTTAACAGACAGCAGTGGAGCCCTAGGCGTGCTGGGCATCACTGGTGGGTGCTCCCTGCCAATCCCCTAAGGATTCAACAAATAATATAAATGGGCAATGGAGAATGGAGTGAGATGGAAAAATGGCTGGCTGGCTTAATAAATAGTAAAAACAAAATAGAGGGCATGATGATATTGTTCAACATTAAATCTTCTATACTCTGACCAGGGAAACATGTCTACAAATACATATGTGCACACATACACATACTTACACGTGCACAGCATAATCTGTCTTTTGCTTAACACTTTTCAAACTTTGGTAGGATTTATTCTGGCAGTAAGTTAACCAACCTTGACTTCAAGTGTAGTTAAAGAAAGCTCTACCTTATCCAGAACATAATTCGTCTCTATGTCTGTTGATATAAGAGGCTACATCTCAGAGGTTTGACAGTCACCCAAAGAGAGAGAACACAGCCTAAGGGGTTCTCAGGCTGAAATTGGTTTCACTTAGAACTATTTATCATTGTGCTTACTGTATTTTCACAGCTTCTTTTTTTTTCTTGGCTTACTTTTTGTAATGCAAATACTTTCAAGCTCGCCCTGGGAGATTTGAAGGTTCAAAGTTGATGCTAACCTGAAGCTTTGTGCCATTCAATTAATATGTCATTTAAAAATATTTTATTTGTGGGGCTGGAGAGATGACTCAGTGGTTAAGATCCCTGACTGCTCTTGCAAAGGATGGGGTTCCATTCCCAGCACCCACATGGAAGCTAAAAGCCATCTTGGGCTAGGTGTGGTAGCTTTAATCCCAGCACTTGGGAGGCAGAGGCAGGCAGATCTCTGTGAGTTCAAGGCTAGCCTGGTCTACTTAGTGAGCTCCAGGCCAGCTGGAACTAAAGGGAGACCCTGTCTCAAAAAAAATTATTTGTTATTTTTACTTTTTATTTTGTAGTATTAAATGTTTAAAAGTCATGATATAATTTAATTTTCATAATTAACTTATGAGATTGGTATTTAGGTGGTTCTTATTTTGAACTACAAGAAATAAAAGCCCATAGAAGGCAGTAATGAGGATGAAAGTCATTTATGAACAAATGAAACTAAAATTTAATGATTTTGTCCTGGGTCATATCTACTCTACTTCACTCATGAATTATGCTGCAAGTACAATCCTTTTTCTGTTAGTGCTACTGTACTCAGATACCTTTAAAATAGACTCAGGTTCTTATGTAATGAGCCTAGAACCTGAGCCCTCATTCAATGTTCCTTGCTAGTTTGGGAATTTTTATTTAGATGTACACCACCAGGCCTGGACAAAAATTCTTATTGTCATCTTCCTCTATTCATTTGTACTTCATGATTAGAAGATTGTTGACATATGCACTTCTTTGCATTCCATGATCTGCATGCAACGAAGAAACACTATGATAAATTCATGAACACATTCTCAGACCTCTAACTTTAGATAATTCAACTTATTGTGTTGTGTACTTTGAACACTGTCAGTTCCAGCTGTTCCTCTTCTTACATTCAATGTTTCCAGGACTGTAATGCTATATTTGGTTTGCCTTGCTAGCTTGAGTAAGTGGCAAAACACTATCTTGTGAAAGAAATAAATAATTTATAAGTATAAATTCCCAGTGTTAGACCAGCATATAACAGCACAAACTCCCCAAACAAATGATTAATATTAGATATGAAGATATCATCTCTCCTGAGAAAGTATTATTTTATAGTAATTATATCTGTACAGAGAACATTTAAATCATAACCTTTAACTGAATATCAGATTATTATCATGGGGGAAGTTCAATGTATATTTGGGGCAGCAAAAAATATTGGAAATTTGGTATTATGAACTGGTATAAACTCAAGGGGATGTAATTTGAAAAATTGAGAATAAGAACAAAATTGTGATTAGCTTTTCATTTCTTCATGAATTTGTCAAATATTCTTTAAAACACTGCATTTTAGAATCACTTATTGGCAATAAGTCTTTAGGAGCTACTAATATAGGAACTGATACCTTCTGGAAAATGCAGGTAATTATATTTATCACTTGGTTTCTTAAATTTAAAGAATATTTATTGATGGCTGAGAGGACAGTATGTCAACTAGAGAATGATCAGTGAGTCACAAAATCTGGGACATTAAGATAGTGGAAAGGAGCCATCCCTTGGGATGTTGGGGACTTGAAGGACACTGAAATACTCATAGATGTTCTATAGAACTGAGAAAACAGTGCTCTCAATTCTTTGCCTATTGGCAGAGTTCAAATTCAGAAAGTTGTGCAGTTATGTTGACATTTTTATTTAAACCCAGTGAGAATCACATCAGAGTCTAACCCACAGAACTCTAGAATAGTTCATGATTATATATATTTTGGTTGATGTAAATATAATAATCATGCCACTTAAATATCTGTCCTAGCTATGACCTACATTCGTTTGCTCTATGTGGCAGTCCCTAAAAGGTCATACCTTTATTTTTAATGAGAACCCTACCTGGAAGACTGGCTCCACTCCAGGTTATGAGCAATAGTGAATAGTGACCCTGTAGCCTGTACTTTCCAGTCTTAAAAGATTCAATTCTCGAATCAAGTGCTGATGGCTACAAGTCGTAGCCACTCCAAATCTGAAGAACAAGAATGACCTAGTTTAGGAGACTCCTTACTAATGAGTTCCTTAAACCTGATGTTATTTTAGATCTATAATTGTTACTCCTATTTCAGGGGCCAAGTGGGGAATGGGTGCAATTGATTCTCTAGCTCTAGGTCCAGCAAACCAGAGTTCAAGTCTTGTCCACCCCAGGTGTTTCATGAAATTTTATTATAGCACTGATATTCCTGTTCCTGTTTGTTTGTTTATTGTTAAGGTTTTATATTACAACAACAAATTGTACTGGTAATATCAGAGACTGTGTGACCCACCAAGTCTGTAGTGCATATGATCTGCCTCTCTCCATAAATCCCTGGGCATGTATTGCTCTACAGGGAGACTAAAAATACAATAAATATATTCATATATAAAGGATGTTATAAAGAAGAACAGGGGTGCATCTTCTAGTGTGGGAACTGTTATTTAACCAAATTTGTATAACCAACACCTGGGTTACAGGTCAATGAACTGGTTTTCATGAGTTTCTGTCCTCATTCTGTAAGATGCTAGTTCCCTAAAACAGAATAGAAATAGTTGGATAAGAATCACCTTGGACAAGAACCAACTTGTCTTCATGTCCTAGCTCTTTCACTTCTCAGTGGAAAAAGCTTAAACAGAGTATGACATTAAATTTTTCTTAAGGTTGTTCTAAAGTGGCCATAGAATTATTCTTATCATTAGCTGGGAAAATATTTGCAGTAGTTTGATTGCATTAATAGGCCCCTTTGCTGTCTTCGAAGAGCATTTATTGTTCTCTTCCATACATACTTCTGACTTCACTCTGATGTTCTTCAGTTAATGAAGAAGTTGCAAATAATGGCCTAAGAAGTTGTGAAACACCCCTTGTGTTTCTGAAATTTCTCTGCTTCTCATGCATAACACAGTGCGCTGAAGGAGGAAACAGTTGGGAAATAGTTAAATCAGCTTGGTTTGTCCAGGCCAAGATCTTGAGATAAAAAGGAGTCATCCTGTTTAAAGTTGTCTGGGCAAAGCAACGGTGACCACTGACATTTGAATGAGTTTTACCAAGTCAGATTCAGAACAGCAGGACAAGTGTCTCTAGATTCATGGTTAATAATTAATGTTTATTTTGTATCCTTCTGGGTTTTTATACTCAAATTAGTAAATTTAATGGTGCTTTTGCCTTTGCCTTTGGCTCTGGTGTGTCATGCAAAATCAACAAGTGTAATCGAAAGTATGCTTTATTATCACATTGGTTTGTTGGCATAATACTCCATTCTCCCATGTTTCCAGATAACATCATGCTGGACAGGCATGCAAAAACACACATACATGCACATTCAGATACATGCAGATGATTAAATAACTTGCCCCCTCCTCTTTACCTCTTTTGCCTTCTTAGATAAATCCCTTTTTCAAGTAGCCTAAAAAGCTCTCATAAAAATCACCTTCTAGTCCCTTCTTGATTTTTCTTTTGGTGCCGACCATATCTCCCATACATTCATTTTCCCAGTTGAAATAAGCAAACTACATGATGTCAGGGTCAGCACAGCCTGGGTTATGAAGTAGCTCTGGAGATGGTTTCCAAAGAGACACATTATTAAAGAAACAATGCCTTTGTCTTGGCAGCAGGGCTAAGTGTTGTTTGCTTCCAGATGCATTCCTGGAACATAGGGGAGGGAGAACAGCTGCAGTCGTTCATAGAAAAGCTGAAACTGGATGGGGACAGCAAGCAGAGGAAATGGCCAAGCTCATGCGGGGAGGGGAACACACGCAGTTTTCTGTCTCTGACAGAAAGACTCATTTTCCTTCTTCATGGGTATACACCTGCTTCAAATTTCAACACACAGGCTTTGTGAAAGCTACCATACATTTTGACCTAACTTGATCTTCTATGCTTCAAGGATTATTAATTTCTTCAGATAAATATTTTCCTTGTTTCATTTTCTCACCCTTTGTTGATAAGTGTCACAGGGCCACTATCCTGAATACCTACTTCGGCTAGACTATTTGGAACACTTAACCTTGGTCTGTCTTTGGATAGCAATCTTCATCAATATACACTTTCATAATAAAAGAGATGAGAAGCAGTAATTATACCAGATGTGTGTTTTGTAAAATAAGTAACTTATAATTAAGAGTTTATCTTTGTAAACAATGATCAGGCATTCAATAAATATTTGTTCTATTCTATCATCAAAGTTTTATTATCATTGCCGTTGTTGTGATTATTAGCCTGGGTTAGTACTATGATTTGCTAGGATACGTATTTCACGACTAATCTACCTATTATGTATCATTCATCTTAATATTTATCACCACACAAATGACCTTTTTGAGGGCAGTAAGATTATGTAGCAGGTTACACACATATGTGACCAAACCTAATGGCCTGTGTTTGATTCCTAGGAACCGCATGATAGAAGGAGAGAATTGGCTCCCACAAGTTATTTCTCACCTACACAAACACACACACACACACACACACACACACACACACACACACAAAATGTAACAATAAAAAAGAAAAGGGACCTCTTTGTCCTTTGTTAATGTCCTCGTTAATTTTTCATCTCTAAGCTGTTTTTCACTAGCCCATTTTTTATTGTAGAAAGAAAAATCATTGTTTGTAACAATTTGAATAGTCCTAGAGCTGCCTTAACAAAGTACAAGGAATGGAATGCCTAAACAACAGAAATTTATTTCTTACATTTTCAGAAAGATTGTATTTCTTCCTTCTTCCTAACTCCTGTAGCTTGCCAACAATTTTCAGCAATTGTTAAATTGCACAGGCATCCCTCTATTCTCCGTCATCACATGGACATTCTATCTCTGAGGTTACATGATCATCAGAATTCAGATTGGGAAAATACACTACTCCTGTGTGACCTCATCATTAAAATTATAGCTACAAAAACAATAGTTCCATATAAGGTCATACTTGAGTATACTGATGGTTTGAGGTTCAATGTGCCTTTTTTTTAGGAAAGTGGGTTAATCCATAAACTTCAGCATGCGAGTACAGAGATCTTTGGTGTCTTTGGTAAATTTTGTTGCTAGGTATTTTTTGAGGCTATTGTGAGTGGGAAGGTCTCCTTGTATTCCTTCTCCAGTTTCTTATTGTTGGTGTAAGCCTACTGATTTTTCTAGATTAATTTTGTATCATGCTACTTTACTGAAGTTTTAATTGTTTCTAGGAGTTTTCTGGTGGAGTTTTTAGCATCTTTTAGGCAAACTGTCATATTGTCTGCAAAAAGGGATAGTTTGATTTCCTCTTTTCCAATTAGTAATCCATTAATTTCCCTTGATTCCCTATTGTCCTAGCAAGCTTTTCAAGCACTATATTGGAGAGGAGTGGCTATAGGGGGCAGCCTTGCCAGGTTCCAGCCTTTAAGGGAGATGTTTCTAATTTTTCTCCATTTAGGATTATGTTGGCAGTGGGTTGGTTATATATGGCTTTGATTATGTTAAAGAATGTTCCTTTCGGTCTAATTCCCTCTGAAACTTTAAACATGAAGGCATGCTTGATCTCGTCAAAGGCTTTTTCTGCATCAATTGAGATGATCTTGTGATTTTTGTTTTTAAGTCCATTTATGTGCTTTATGATATTTATTGATTTATGTATGTTGAACCATCCCTGCATCTCTGGTATGAATCTAACTTGGTCATGATGGATGATGTTTTGGATGTGGGTCTCTATGCGATTTACAAGAATTTTGTTGGAAATGTTTGCATCTATGTTCATTAATGAGATGGCTCTATAGTTTTCTTTTGTGGTTGTATCTTTGCCTGGTTTTATCATTAGAGTGATTCTAGCTTCATAGAAGGAATTTGGGAGATTTCCCTCTGTATCCTTCTAAACAGCTTGAGTAGTAATGGTTGTAAGACCTCTTTAAATGTTTTATAGAATTCTGCTGTGAAACTATCTGGGCCTGGGCATTTTTTAGTTGGGAAGTTTTTGTTGTGGTTGTTGTTTTTACATTTTCAATTTCCTCAAATATTATGGGTCTGTTGAAGCTGTCAATCTCTTCTTGGTTAAGCTTTTTGATTCCCAAGATTTCAGCTATTCATCCATTTATCTTAGGTTTTCAAATTTAGTAGATTATAGGTTTTTGAAGTATTCTCATATGATTGTCTGGATCTTTTCTTTGTCTGTTGTAATGTTTCCCATTTCATCACGAATGCTATTGATTTGGAGCTGCTCTTTCTTTCTTTTGGTTAATTGGGCTAATGGTCCTCTTTCTTTTTTATCCTTTCAAAGAAACTCCTCTTGGATTCATTGATTCTTTGTGTTATTTTCTTTGTTTCTAGTTCATTGATTTCTGCTCTGATTTTTGTTATTTCTTCCCATCTGTTTGTTGTCTCTCAAATGTTTTTAGCTTCAGTGTTAGATCATTTATTTGTAAAGATGGAAAAACTTCCCATGCTAATGGATTTGAAAAATTAATATAGTAAAAATGTCCATTCTACCCAAATAATATACAGAGTCAATGTAATTCCAATTAAAATCCCTATGAGTTTCTTCATAGACATGGAAAACAATCCTTAAATTCATATAGAAAAACAAAAACCCCAAATAGCCAAAGCAATGCTGAATGAAAAGTGCAATACAGGGGGAGATCACTTTACCAAACTTCAAACTGTATTACAGGGTTATAGTGATAAAGACAGCCTGGTACCTGCACAAAAACAGACCTGTTGACCAATGGAACAAAATTGAAAATCCAAACTTGGGCTCATACAATTTCAGCCACCTCATATTTTACAAAGGGGCCAAAAAAGCTAAATGTTGGAAAGACAGCATCTTCACCAAATGGTACTGGCAAAACTGGATCACCACTTGTAGAAGAACAAAATTAAATCCTTACCTCTCACCCGTACAAAAATCAACTCCAAATGTAACAAAGACCTCAGTGTGAAACCTGAAATTCTGAAGGTGAAGAAAAAGTTGGCAAAAATCTGTAAGACATAGACATAAGAAAATACTTTCTGGGGCTGGAGAGATAGCCTAGCGGTTAAGAGCACCGACGCTCTTGCAGAGGACCCGGGTTCGATCCCCAGCACCCACATGGCGGCTAAGAACCGTCTGTAACTCCAATTCCAGGAGAACTCCAGTTCCAGGGGAATCCGAGACCCTCTTCTGACCTCCGCGGCATTGCACGACACGGGTGCACAAACTTGCATGCAGACAGTACATTCATACACATACAAAATAAATAATAACATAATAAAAAAAATTTAAAAAAAAAAAAAAAAAAAAAAAGAAAATACTTTTCAAATCAAACAGCACCTCCAAAAAAAAAAAGGTCAACAATTGACAATTGTGACCTGATTAAACTCAAAAGGTTCTCTACAGCAAAAGAAACAATCAAGGAGGAGAAGAAACCCACAGAGTGGAGAAACTTCAACCAGTGATACATCTGACAGAGCATACATCCAGAATATATAAACAACTCAAAAAACAAGTAAAAAAAAACAAATGACCACTTAAAAGAGGATTAAAGAGCTGCAACAGAGACTTCACTAGTGAAGAAGTAAAGATGGCTGAGAAAACTCTTTAAAGTGTTCAACATCATTAATAATTAAGAAATGCAAATTAAAACCACTCTCAGATATCATCTCAGTCCAACAAGACTGCTAAGATCAAAGAAAACAAAAACACCAAAAAAAAAGAAAAGGGGGACACTCATCCACTGCTGGTGGGAATGTAAAAACTCATACAACCACTATGGAAAGCAGTGTGGAGAACCCTTAAAAGACTCAAAATGAGCCTACCATCTGACCCAGTCACACCACTCCTGACAGTTTATACCCACAGGAATCATCCAGATGAGTCCTGTGGGTATTAAAACTAACTACGGGAAAAGATTTCTATGTTCCCACAGGTCAAAATGTCACCAACTTAACAGTTGAGAAAGAAAAGACACAGCTTTGCATTGTGTAGGATGTACCAGGAAGTGCCAGCAGAAAGATTGCCTGTCTGAACATTGAAAGGAAGAAAAGCAAAGATACATGCACTTCTATGTTTATTGCAGCTCTCTTCACAATAGCAAAGAGGTGGAACCAACCCATATGCCACTCAACTGAGGAGTGGATAACAAAAATATGGTACATCTACACAATGGAGTTCTATGAAGCAGGACATAAAGAGGACATCATGAACTTTTCAGATAAATGGACAGAACTAGAAGATTTTATGTTAAGTGAAGTAACACAGTCCTAGAAAAACAAAAGATGAATTGTATCCCTTACCTGTGGATGCTAGTAAATTACCTAGTGGTAAGGCAAACTGAGCAGTATTAATGATATAGTCCTCTGAAAACAACTGTGCTCTTATATTGTGAATTCCTAGACAGGTTCTAGAACTAATCTAACTATTTATTTTCAGACTTTGCGGATTTTTGAATATATGAGTGGTGGTATGTATGTGTCTTTAGAGTAATAAAATTAAAATGGAAAGAGAAGATCAAGAAAATGATGATATGGAAATAAGATACAGTTTTTTTCAAAAATAAATCGGCAGGGGTGGGAGGGGCAGGAGAGGGACACAGCTCTATATTCGATTAATGTATATTTAAATTGACATGAGTTCAACAAATATCCAATTTTGCCCAGACTCTGCCTACAGGTACATTGGTGTTTAGGACTTAGTAAAAGTAAATATGTGTATATTAAACAACATTGGTTAATGTTGTGATAAAAACGGTAATGCACACCTTTATTCATTGGAAATATAAATTGTTGCTTTCCACATTTGTTTTACTTAAAATCTGTATAACAATACTTTGGTATTGGCACATAACAAATGTTCGTCTATAATTTTTCTGTTGTACATATCATCTTGTAGCATTCTTTTTAACCTGTAGGATGACTTAGAACTTAAGAAAAAGTTTGCTTCCCAAGTTACAACGACATAACAGTCACCCCATAATAGCATGGGTGAGTTGATGAAATCTGTGCCTTAATTCCTGCCTATAGGTTTGTGTACTACAATTGCCTTTTTGAGTCACATGGGTCAAAAAACAAAAACCTTAAAATAAAAGGGGATACGTATATATATGAAACCTTTTTTGTCAAAATCTTTGCAAGATTCAAATGTTAAAACTAACTACGGGGAAAAGATTTGTATGTTCCCACAGGTCAAAAATGTCACCAACTTAACATCTGAGAAAGAAAAGACACAGCTTTGCATTTTGTATGATGTACCAGGAAGTGCCAGCAGAAAGGTTGCCTTTCTGAACATTGAAAGGAAGAAAAGCATCAGACTGCTACAGGCATCAAACCCCTCTGTGGATCCTACTTGTAACGACTATTTATAATGAGACCTAATGAAAAGATTTTCTTATCTCTCCTTCATAGAACAAGGAAGAATATGATGATGATGAGGTCGTTTTCTAATTGTAAATTGGAGCCACCTGTCATAGAGGTAATCTCTTATAAAACTGGTAAAATCACCTTCTTTAATTGGCTAACGGACATAGGAACTGTGAAAAGGATATTCTCTATTCAGAACCAAATAAATATTTAAAGTCCCCTTAAGCTGTGCACTTAAGCAAATATATTAATTACAGGAGAGCTCTGATATCAGCAATGGAATGTTTTGTAAAGGAGATGTTGGTCAGAAGATCCAAGCCCCCCCCCAAGGTAAAGGCTTCTTGCTTGTAAACTGGGAAACCTGCAAGAGGAGAGGCAATAAAGCCCTGCCGTCAAAGACCTTGACTGTTGAGCATGGGGAAAGATGTATTGAACCGCACTTGCAAGCGTACAGTTGGTTTGGAAACCAGAGAGTGTTACCAAAGGCCACTAAACAATAAGCAAATATAGTTCTCCTTGAAGTCAACAAGACTCCTCTGTCAGCACCAGGTACACCTCACTGCCTGGAAATACTGTGCAAGGCAGTGGCAAGCCATATGTGCCCGTATTAGCCCAAATTTCTAATTGGCTATTAGCTCTTCTCCTTGGAGGTAAATAACCCCATGGCTGATGCCCACAAGCTTACATCCTCTAGCAGTTAGGAGATGTTATGTTATAAGCCACCGTAAGACCCTATCATATTTTTTACAGAAAAAACTTGTAATTCATGGATTAATATACCATCTAAATATCTGTGTCTATAACAACGTAAACTACCATAACAATTGTTACTGTAAATTACCTATATATCTAATTGCTGTGATTCGTTAGTTAGGACTTGAAAGGTTATTCCTGGACCAAATGTCAGCCCATGAAAGGAAAACAGCCAGCATTGACAGCGTCCAAAACCAAACAGCTCCAGAGAAAGTAGACTGTTTTGCTTCTATCCACACGTTCCCTTTTCTAAGCTTAGGGAAAAAATCTGAGGAAGACGGGGCGCCATTGTAGTCGAATGTAAGGGCTGTGATTGGGCTAATGGTGAAACTCAGCAATATAGACTGGACAGGACACTTATTTGATCAACTTTTGATCAACTTGATTGAACTTATAAGCCCCCCCCCCAGCTGGGATGGTGGGACCCTTGGGGCTGTGTGGGTTTGGACAAAACAGCCTGCAAATTGGTATCATATGAAAGATGCTTGTACTAAAAAAAAAAAAAAAAATTTTTTTTTAACTTTACTTATTGATTAAAACTGAAAAAAAAAAAATTAATAGAAAAAAAGAAACTATAAGAGAAAAAAAAACTAACCAAACCCCAAAAGATACCACTTTAAAATTTTAATATAGGTAGATTGTCTCAGATGGAGTAAACTTAGCCTTTCTGTGTGCTTAATGATCATACTTAAACACCCATACCAATTTGCGACGGACCTAAAGGATAATTTTTTTCCTTGCCCTAAGAGGTCAAACAAATCTTGTGGGACTATGCATGGGGGCCCATGTTGAAATGTCCTGCAACTGGGGTTTCACCAGTTTTCCTGTGCAGGAAGGTCTTTGAGATCCACTAACAGGACTTCAACCATTGTCCAGTGTATAAAGAGGAATGTTTGCTCATGCTTCAGAAAAAGGTAAGCCTGTCTAGCAAGACCTGATTGTCTTCAGTGATGGAACTGTTAAATGAAAAGCTGCAAGGAGCCAGGGCCTCCCCCCTCCCCCCCCCCCCCCCCCGCCAAAAGAAAAAATAAGCCCAGGAGCTCCCTGAGGACAGATTCCTCACCTGAACCTCAAGAAAACAAAAACCTTGATTCATCTGGGGTGTGTGGCCTAAACAACCAAAGGAACGTAAAACCAGAAATCGTAAGGCGCTGAGAAGAGAAATTGTATCCAGATATAAACTCTAGATCTTAGTAAAAAGACAAAAAGAAAAACGAGAGAGCATCTGTTGTTTGGCCTGTCTTCAATTCTTACTGGCAAATGCCTCAACTCTGTGGCCTGCCACTGCTTTTTGCCATTCTTCAAAGACATGTGAGACATAGCTTTTTTTTTTTTTTTTTTGGTCTTTTTCGCGGACAGGGTCTCCCTATAGCTTTTTAAGCCTCCATATGGATTGAAGACTCCTGTCTCTCCAAAAATACAAGCCTTCAATGCCGGATGGGGACTGCTGAGGTATCTAGCTTGTGGACTGAGTAGCTGCAGGGATTTCAGCCTCTTCAGAAAGTAGACTGCCATTGTTTGAATACTTGGGGCGTTACATGGAGGCCAGTTGCAGGGGGATCAAGACAGGGGGCGTGCTTATGGACTTCATTTTGTGGACCATGGATTGGAAGGACCACCCGTTGGGCGCACAAGGGCAAGATTGCTCGGTGGTTGGGCTGCCAAGGGGAACCTTCAAATATTCATTAGAAACACATGAAATCTTTAGCACAAAAAAAAAAAAAAAAGAATAACCTCCCAATTCAGGTGATATGTGTGCGTGTGTATATGACTATAATATCTTATAATCTATCAATATACTATATATATATATATATATATATAATACAAGTTGGAGAAAAACAACAACAAAAGAACTGGAAAAAAAAACTCTGGAAAGATGCAGAAAAAGATGCAAGACATGTATGGCAGAGTGCAGGAACTCAGGTGGGGTGGGGGCCATGGAAAGGGAAGTGACTCTAAATTTGATTGGCAAATGATGTATGATGTATGGGAAAAGTCTAATAACAATAAAATATACATAAAAATTAAAAAATAAATGATAGTAAAGTGTACCTGTAGCAAATTTTCTATATTTTTGGCCTAAAAATAAGAGCTTCATTATATGAGCCTTAGAGCCTCTTCCTAATTCTAAAACATTGCAAGTGCCATGAAAATACTTTTGGAAGTATGCAGCATACTTATGTATTCAGAGGGCCCATGTCCATTGATCATTTTCACCATATAAATGTCACTGTTTGAGTCAGGGCTAACAAGAGTATTTACTACCTCTTCTGTTGTTGCAACAGAATATTTGACAAAAGCAACTTTAGTAAGGAGGGATTTGTTTTAGTTCACAATTCTAAGGACCCTCAATCATGACAGGGAAGAGAGGGGAGGAGCCTGGTGTGGCTGCTCACCTTGCATGTGTAGTCAAGAAACAGAGGGAGAAGAACACTGAGGTTCAGCTAGCTTCCTTCTTTATACACAGTCTAGGGCTGAAGTTGAGAGACTGGTACCTCAAAATTCAGGATGGGTTTTTCTCATCTATTTTGACTAGTTTAATCTTCATAATCCTTTAGAGGTGATTTTTGATCCTGTCAAGTTGATAATCAATATTACCCACCACCAGCAATTACTGTAACCTGGTTCACAAGCCAGTTAATTGGAAACTTGAGTTAAACATCCTCAAGTGCAAAAGTACAGATAAGCTTCTTTGTACACTTAAATACATTTTAATTGCACTAGAAACAGCTTCTTTTTAAACAAACAAACAAACAAAAAAAACCAGCCCCAATTGACTTGTGACCTATATCAAGTATAGTTCATGAATAAGGATATGAATCCTAATGCCTTAATAATGCTTTTGAAATTTAAATACTGATATCTCTAATGCTCTTAATATTCAGTCTACCCCTATTGCATAGTCAAATATCTCTATTTTGTGTATTCTATGGAGTAATTTCACATATGAGCTACTTTTCTTTTTTAAAAAGATTTTATTTGGAATTAAGTGCATATGTGTATGTCTGTTTGTGTATTTGTACAAGTAAATACAGTCCCTACAGAAGCCAGAAAAGGACATCAATCAGAGCTAGAGTGGCAAGGGGCTGTGAGCCACCTATGTGGCTGTTAGTAAACAACTTCAAGTCTGCTGCAAGAACAGTACATGATCTGAATCATGGAGTCATCTCTCCAGTTCCTATTTCTACTGTCTTAAATGCATGCCATGTTGATTTTAAGCTAAATTGGTTCTTGTTATAATAAACTTCCATTACATGACTCAATTGGACTTTTGGTGGCTCTAAAAACTCATTGATAAACAACTTACATGGAGGAAGTGTTTATCTTGGCTCCTAATTTCAATGGCTGCAGTCCATATACACCTGACTTTGTGTTTATGGGTCTATAGTGGGGTTCTACAACGTAGTGGCAGAAAACAGGTAGTTGAGTCAACGCACCCCAGAGTGGCCAGAAATACAATAGAGAGAATGCTCCACTAGCATTCTTCCTCCTTTTCTCCTTTTATCTTAATATTTCACAGCCTACTGGAATGGGACATCCAAAGTCAGGGTGGGGTTTCCCCATTAGCGAATCCTATGTGGAAATGTCTGCAGTGGTACAGAAACATGCTATTTTACTGATAGACTATCCATTTTAAGTTGATAATCAAGATTGTCAGAATCCTTTTGAAGACACAGAAATCATTCATTTTATTCCTCAAGCTATTGATATATATATATATATATATATATATATATATGCTTTCAAATGGCAGTTTGGCAGTTTCTGCTCAGCTCTGCTTTCCAGGTGTTCCCACAAAGGCACGACACATGAATGGCACAATGGTGATACAGANCTCCTGCAACATAGAACAAGGGGCCAAGAGGACACTAACAAATCTCTCATCTCTGATTAATGAAGTTCCCTCATGCAACAGAGGGCCAAGAACATAAACAGACACAAATGACCAAAGAGTGGAGATTAGGAATCTGCAGAGTATGGGTTCTTGGACAAGATTCACTCAAGGCTCAGGAACCATTGAGGAAGAGGGGGTGGAAAATTGTAAGAGCCAGGGAGGAGATACGTGACCATATGGAAATGGAATCATACAAGCTCCTGGGACCCTGCTCGTATGAACCTACAGCAATGGTGTCAACAGGCACAAGAGTTTACAGAAAAGCAAGCAATTTAACAAGGCCATAGACACAAAAATAGGGAAGCCAAGCTGTAACCACACTAAAAATGATCTTGGTTATTATGTCTAGAAGTTCAATTTTAGGCAGTTGAAGATTTATGGTTACCAGACAGGCATGGCATCCTATCATGGTTTTGGTGAGCACTTTTGAGAGAATTATTGATAGCCTGCATGTTACATTAGTAAAGGCTCATATTTTGCAAAGGTGTACAGTAGGCCATGGAAACAGAATCTGAGAAATTTCTAGCATCGAATCCTGCTAAATACCTACACTTGGTTCGGGGAGCTGATTTTCTCAACTTAGATTGATAACCCACAAGTACAAGAAGAAACAGTGGGTTAAACCAAGGCAATTGCCTGTGTAAAGAACATACACAGACACACACAGAGGCACATATACACCTACCTACATACACTTTACACACACATATATATATATATATATGTGTGTGTGTGTGTGTGTGTAATATATATATATATATATATATATATGGAATCTGATTTGTGGTCCCTAATGTCTTTCAGTGTGGATCCATCTACTACAGCCTGGTAAGCTCAAACCAGATTTCTTAATATTTAATAATGGCTTGCCTCTTTCTTTCTTTCTTTCTTTCTTTCTTTCTTTCTTTCTTTTTTTCTTCTTTTATTAGCATATCTTACCAGCTTTTCATATTTTATGGTCATTAACATTTGTTTATCATAAATATGCTTAGCTTATCAGCAAAAATAATTGTATAGGACTGTAGATTTTATTTTGCCGATTTCATACACACATATAATGGGTCTTGATTATTTTTATTTCCTCTATTATCAACAGTTGGCACATTTTGTCACTCCATTGCTCCCTTTCCTCTTCTAAAAACTAAAATTAGAATTGTCATATGTCTCTGCCATACCCTTCCTTTCTTTGTACTTGAAGAATAAAAGGTAGCATAAAATACAGCTCCCTGAATACTCATGTTTATAGTGGCCATATTCAAAATAGCCAAGTCACAGGCAGACTCACTCTAGGTGCCCACTTATTGGTGGTCATGAATAAACACAGGCTTATGATTATAAGCAAACACATACTCATGTGTGTACACATTATGAGGTATTATTCAATCGTTGATAGCTAACCCCCCCAAGCTGGGAGATAGCTGAGTAGATAAACTGCTTTCAGCACAGGGATGAGGACCTCAATTCTGGTCCCAGCACTCATATGAGAAACCTGAAATGGCAGTGTTCTCCCGTAAACCTAGTGTTATGTGGTAGAGATAGAGTTTGGGACTCACTGGCCAGTTCACCTAGCTTAAAGGTGAGCTGTGTGTGAGTCGAGCATCTTGCCTCATGGCTTTAGTCATAGCAGTCAGGAGGCAGAGGCCAGCCTGATCTATGTAGAGAGCTCCAGATTATCTGGAGCTACAGGGAGACTCTGTCTCTAACAAAAGCAACAACAAAAACAATGTAGATAATCAATTGAGGACTACTGCATCTTGACTTGCTCTTGCAACATGCACCATCAGGTGTTGAAAGAGAAAGAGAAACAGAGACAGAGACAGAGATAGAAATAGAAACAGAGAGACAAAGATAGAGACAGAAACAGACCCTGCCCTCTTTAGAAAAGGAGTTTTTTTTTTTTTTTTTTTTTTTTGAGACAGGGTCTCCCTGTAGCCCCGCTGTCCTGGAACTCACTCTGTAGACCAGGCTGGCCTTGAACTCACAAAGATCCGCCTGCCTCTGCCTCCCAAGTGCTAGGATTAAAGGCGTAGAAAAGCAGTTGTAACCGTAGGTATAGATTCCTAATGGATACCCAATGTTTTCCCTTTCCACTTTCTCCTGTATTCTAGTTTCTAAACGCACAGACACACAGACACAGACAGACACAGACACACACAAAACACACACACACACACACACACACACACACGTACATACACACACAAAAAAAAAGAAAAAAAAAAACTTGAGTTCTGAAAACAAAACAAAGCAAAGCAATTAAACCCCTCGAGGCCACACTCCTATCAGGCTATTATAACATAAAGAATGAAGCCTGCTGCCTCTGTCACCTCTGACGATCCTGGATGGGGTTCTACCTACTTCTTGGATGTATTTCTGCTTTTTCTCAGTTAACTAGCCCAATGAGCTCTTCCACATCTTTACACACCCTCTGCTCAGCCAAAATAACTGATACTGGCTTCTTTGTCCTTCAGAGGCTCAGTTCTCACAGGGCTCTTCTTTCCAAGCCACTCCCCAATCTCTTCTTCTATTATCTAACCACTTCAGGACCCAGTTTGGAAGCATTCTTAATTTCCTCTTCTTCTTGCCTAAAAGGAAACAATTCTTTTTAGGCTGTAACAAATCCTAGTTCATTTAAAAAATTATTTCAATACTCATTCAGTTCATGGAGAGTATTTTGAGGCACCAAGATCCTTTCTTTTTTCCCTTTTTTCTGCTAATGAAGTCCATACCCTTTAGATCTTAAAAGTGATCAAATAATACATAGTTTAGAAAAACAAATGAATGAAGAATGAAGAAGCATTCTACCTTGTTGATCAGATACAGGTATATTTTTTTGGAAACTTTTGTCTGGAATTACTCCATGTTTCCTTGGTTGTTATAGTATAGGAGAATGTGATGGTACCAGCAGTAGCAGTATTCATGAAGGGACCAGGGACAGAAACTTTTAAAGATGCAGAAGAATCCACATATGTACAGAGGAAGAAACTAGGGCAAGAAGATGATTGAACAAATCATTGGAGCTGTGGATTGGGCCTGACTTCTTCCTATATTTTTTTTTTTTTCATCTATCGTCTATTGATGAGTGCTTGGAAGGGGATGGGTATTCCTGTGAAGCATTTTGAATTTGAGTGGAAGAGAGGTTAGAATAGAAAATAAAATAAGAGTGACATTTGGGGACACAAATTAGACTCTGTAAATTGTATGATTTAATGTTTGAGAGTACATTAAATTGGGTTGAGAGTCTATGGGAAGAAGAGTGGGCAGAGGATGGGATCTAAATACCGCCAAACTAACTTCTAGGAAAACTGCAGGAGTACATTAAAAAACAAAATTTAAAAGTAGGGAATACAGTTCAAAAAGCAGCATGGTTGAAAAAAATTATAGCACAATGGTTCTTGGGTATCATGTATTCTAAGAATGAATAATTTATAATGGTAAGAATGCTTCCGAGACATCTTAACAAAGGAGGATATAGTGGTGCGTGCATGCCATAATTACCATAAAACTGTAAGTATTAAGACTGACAATGACACAAAGAAAAATATGATTTCTTGGTGATATTATAAATCTGATTATGAGGGAGATTTCTTTTCTGTAAATATTTTATTGTTTTTTTTACAACTTAAGTAAGTAAAACAATATATTTCTTTCTCTTCCCAGTATTCTGTGGTGTTTTTATGTTATGTGTTGTGTAATAGAATTAGAGTGAAAAAAGAATACCTAGATCCAATATCTCAGATCTAATATGGATTCCTGGCTAGAGTGTATCTGTGCATATCTGCAAATGGATGAGGAATACAATTGATCTGGGTCAAATACAAAAGCCTGCTTTTTCTAGATTTAATGAATGTGTACCTAGTATTTGCTAATCCAACTTAGAAAGCTTTACTTTTTCAAAGATCTTCAGGTTCATTTTCTTAATATACACAAACTACTGATTATTCCTTCTTTAAAAAAATGTGTGCATGTGTGTGTGTTCATGTATATGTATGCATGTATGTGAGTATGTGGGGATGTGCATACATGCACATGCATGTAGAGGACAGAGATCATAGCTGGGTATGTTTCCAAATAGAGTTCTGCCTTGTTTTTTTGTGACAGGGTCTCTTGTGGAACGTGGAGGTCACTTATTCAGTGAGAGTGGTTGGCCAGCATGTCCCAGGAATCCTTGTTTCTCTGCCTGCTCAACTTGGAGAATACAGGCAATCCACATGGAGCATTTGTGTGAGTGCTGGGCATCAGCACCTGGGTCTTCTTGCTTAAGAAAAAATTGCTTTACAGACTGAGCTATTTTTCTTTTTTTTTTTTTTTTTTTTTTTTTGGGGGGTGGGGTTT
>VZQC01008195.1:283060-335736 GCA_009823505.1 Rhizomys pruinosus | reverse complement strand
GCTCTGGCTGTCCTGGAACTCGCTCTGTAGACCAGGCTGGCCTCGAACTCACAGAGATCCGCGTGCCTCTGCCTCCCAAGTGCTAGGATTAAAGGCATGCGCCACCACGCCCGGCATTTATTTATTTCTGTATGTGTATCAATGTACTGTCTGCATGCAAGTTTGTGCACCCGTGTCGTGCAATGCAGCGGAGGTCAGAAGAGGGTGTCGGATTCCCCTGGAATTGGAGTTTCAGACGGTTCTCGGCCGCCATGTGGGTGCTGGGGATCGAACCCAGGTCCTCTGTAAGAGCGGTTGGCGCTCTTAACCGCTAGGCCATCTCTCTAGCGCCCCTAGTGCTAGGATTAAAGGCATGAGCCACCACGCCCGGCTACACTGAGCTATTTTTCAAGTTTTTTCTCTCCACTGAATAGATATTTTTTCTTTGTTTCAAGGATTTACATATTTTGAATTCTGATTAATTGTACTAAGTTTCAGTGTTGGGGAGATGATTGTGGATAAATGATAGTAGGGTGAACTAGAACACATGTGATTAGCTAAAGAATAAAGCAACTGCTCCTATTAAGGAGATAATTTTCAGGACAAAACAATGTATAGAGGTGTCAAGTCTTCCAGTTTCTTATGAGAAAGTGAAAAACCCATTTAAAATATTATTAACTGACATTTAATTTAAAAATCTATATACATTTTGACAAAACACATCTTTGGGATGAATCCAGTCTTTGGGGTATGGGTAGTGGCTATCTGTGGGTAGATGGATTAGATGTAGAGACTTTCAGTTCTGAGATTGATTGGAATTTAATTAGTCATTATATCCTTCATGTCTCATGGAAGGACAGGTGCATTGAGAACGGTTTGTTAGCTAGCATCAATTTACTCTGTTTTGTGAAAATCTCCGATTTTATCTGAGAGGAGGGATATTTCTGACACTGTGAATCTATATGTTCTTTTGGCATTGGGTGTGTCTAGGCCTCTATGGGTAGGTAAAGAAAATCAAATGTATTCTCCTGGCAAGATATTTTCAAACCTAGCTATAAAACTCAATTCAATCAATTGGAGACAGAGACTAAATCCCACTATTAGGAAAACAGACTCACTTTTTTATTCTGCCGAACTAGTAACAAGTAACCTCAGAATATATTGGAAGAAACGTTGAAACTAAGGACAATAAAACTCCAAGAACAGAACCAAAATAGAGCCAGCAGATACAAATGATTGAGAGGGAATCATATATGTTCCTCACAGTTTCTGTGTTCCTACAGTTAATCTTGCTGGAAGTCAGGATTCCTGAACTCTCCATGATTTATTAAATAATTTTAACCATTGCTAATTTGCTTCTGGATTTCTGTTAATGGCAACCTAAAGCCCAGGTTGGTGTATGGCACTAACTGGGTTGAAATAGTAGAATCTTCTAGTGTCCTGAACTTCTTCATTGTTCAAACACGTACACACACACATAAGCACATACATACACATATACCCAAATATACATACCTATGCACATTAACACATGCATTCATATACATACACATGTATACACACATATCTGTACTCATGCATACCTTCTCAAACACACATACATACATATACACACATGTGCACATTTACGCATAAACACATTCATGCACACCAACATATATACACATACACACAAATATACACGTACACTATAATAAAAACCAAGATATACATACATACACATATCAATATATATACAGACACCTATATAGTCACATAAACACATATACACATATACACATATATGTACATGCATACACATATACACATATATGTACATGCATACACATATTCACACATATACACAGATGCACACATATACACACATGAACACAGATATATACATAAACTTACCCATGTGTGAATGCACAACCCCACACATTGTATGTAATCGCTCCCGACTATGTTGGACGTCTTTGCTGGAGCCTGACTAGGCATAATCTCAATCATGTTCCAGCAACATTTCCAGATGTTAGTCTTTTGAATTGACTTCAGCTTCAGCACCTTCTCTTTTCACCAGGGGAAACAGAATGCTATTTTTCTTTCCTCCCTGTTGTCAGATTCCCCTGTGGAACCATTTCAATTTAGTGAAGTAGAGAGGGGCCCTGCGTTTGCATCTACTGTTATGAATGTGGTGCTTGAAATGCCAGAGTCAATGGCACGAGACGCAGGGCTTCATTACTCCCCGGCTCACCCAGACTCAGGCTTCCCAGGACCAGGAGATAGTTTGCTGCCAGAAAGATACATTTGAATTTTAATGTGCCAAGTCTCTCTTCCAGTACTTTCTGCAAATGGCTTTTAGAAATCTTTTGAACATCTCAGGGACTCAGCTCTATAACTTGTACCACTGCCTAGAACTGAAATGAATATATTTACTGCCAAGTTGTTAAAGTAAATGAAGGAACATGTGGTCTAGGGAAGAGCATAAGTCTACCATCAGGAAACATTTAACACATGAGACCATTTCAACCAGAACCATTCAGGCAACATGGAAAACGTGTGGAGTGGAGCATATGAATTCTGAAGGCCAGGTCTGCAGTTCGGACCTGCTCTTTCCCAAATAAAACCCTTGGTAACACTCTGCAGTGTTACCCCTTTCCCCAGGGGTAACTTCTAAATGCTACAAGCTTACCATTTCGACAGATTTTATCTTTTTTAAAGATCAACTTCAGAGCCAAAGGTAATAATTTTATTTTTATTTTATTGCCATTTGAAACATGTCTTTACCTGGTGTCATATCACTTTTGAAATGTATATAATTTTAAAAGAAACAAAAAAATAGCTATAATAACCACCAACTGCTTGCAAAGTAAATTGTGCTAACCTCTCTGCTCCCCATTTGCAAACATATTTGGATTACATCTGGAACAAAATCATTAGTGGCAGGAAGACAGATGTTCTTCAAAGTTCGGGTGTGTATGTAGACATCGAATATTGATGGAGATGTTATTTACTCATTTGATTCTTTACTCTTTTCCAAAAAGATGGATGTTTAGCTTTTCCAAGATTTATTTCTTCTTTCTTTAGTTCCCAAGGTGACAAATCAAAGTTCACCTCAGTAACTTGCAAAGTATATCACGGTGGGAGAAATCCATCAGATGTGGAATAATATTAATAACTGGCATTATGCAGTTGTCAATCAGAATACAGTCTTTTCTCAGAAATAATTTAAGAATCCTCTTTAAACCAAAGCAGTATGAACATGGCAAGGAGAGCGTCATATATGTTGTTATTAATAGATTAATACAGGAAGATTTGCTCCAGATTTTAATTTTAAATGTAGGACATTGACATAAAACCGAAAACGAATCATTATGTTGGTTTATGGGAGAAAAACGCATGTTATATTGAGGCAGGGTTAATAGAGACATGAGAAAGGAATGGATACCCTCATCCTACAGTCAGATTAAAATCCCTTGTCAATTGAGAATTGAGAATTTCAGCATATTTAGCATTTGCTATAAAAGCTGCAGACACAGGGTTAATATCATTTAATATATAGATATTTTATGTTAAAGAAGAAATGGCCTAGGTTTAGGCTATGGAAGCAACCCAGGTGTCCAAGAACAAATAATAAGTAATGGAGATGTTTATATACATAATGTAAATTTTTGACTGTAAAGAATGCAGTCATCTAATGTACAGGAAAATGGCAATGTAAGCCAGTCTCAGAAACAGAAATACTGCCTGGTTTCTCTCATTTGTCATTTCTAGACTTCAGTCACATGGAATCATGTATAGTTTTTAAAAGAATCAGTTCAAACTTCATTATATATAAAAATCATTTGAGAAAGAACCATCTCAATAGGTGCCTTCAAACACTTTCCCTCTTCCTATAATTTAAGATTTAGTAAATTGAATATGGATTTTAGCTCAGGTGCTGATAGTCCAGTCTTTTGTAAATTCTTACATAAAACAATCCAGAATTTTTTTAAACAATTCTTTTAATTTTATTTATTTTTGTATGTGTATGAGTGCACTGTCTGCATGTAGGTCAGTGCACCCGTGTCGTGCAATGCCGCAGAGGTCAGAAGAGGGTCTCGGATTCCCCTGGAACTGGAGTTCTCCTGGAATTGGAGTTACAGACGGTTCTTAGCTGCCATGTGGGTGCTGGGGATCAAACCCGGGTCCACTGCAAGAGCAGTTGGTGCTCTTAACCGCTAGGCTACCTCTCCAGCCCCAATCCAGAATTTTTTTATTCTTACTCCACATGGAACTCATCACTACATTTCGAACAAAGAAACTATTGTGTCAAAGAATGCATGTAACCCTTTATTACTGTGGAAATAGTGTGTTTGTTATATTACTGATAGCAATGGTTACTGTGTGACATCAGATAGATTATTATTAGTTAAATATTAATATTAGAATGTTAACTAAAGTTCATTTATTTGTTTCTCAAACCTTTCTGTTCTTTTTTTCACTTCATCATGATCAGTTCTTAAAATTTGCCTCTTTGGATTGAGGATTTTTTTTGGTCTTTGACTTGCTCACCTCTACTTCAAGAGTCTTTTTGTTCTGAGACTGTGTCCTTACTGGGAAGAAAATAACACTCTGAGGTGACTAATCTGGGAATAAATGGAAGGCCCTAACATGGTCTTTTTCACCCCCACTTCAGCTCTAAACATTTTCCCTGGCCGCCCACTGCACTCAAAACACAAAATAATTGTATTAACTGGGGGCTTAGGGAGGGAGAGATTTTTTTTTATTAAAAGAAATGTTAATTTGCTATTAAATCTCTTGTTGAAAGACTATAATAGCTTAATGAATGCACTAAACATGTGCAAATTAGTTTTTTTTTAAAACCACATTAGTTAGTTTCAGATTGAAAGGGGGTGATACATCATCGTCATCTCTGTGGGAATTAATGAGGCATTAGGCCATCTCCTGTCAAGGAGGCCAGACTTATGAAGGATTTGCTGAATCGCACATACGAACCTTGTCCGGTTCTCCTCTTCCACCCACCACATACATCTTCTCTGGGCCTTTGCTTCTGCAGCCTGAGCTCTGGTACTTGAAATATAAATGTCAGCTCACCTTCAGTTTGGAAGTGAAAAGTAGTCTATTGCAAGTGACATATGTTGTTTACTATTACTAGAAGAGAGGGCGGAACAAAGAGTGCATGCATTAGCATCACAGGGGATGGGCTTGGTAGTCACTGAATTGCCATTTTGCCTTAAGAAGACACATAACCTCTCTCCTTTTCCCTCAATCACCCACTCACTTTCAGACATCTACATTAAAATAAAGAGCTCAAGGCAAGGCAAGCTATCTTAACTGTAATAAGTGGCAAGGTGTTCTCAAATCAACAGCTTTTGTCACCAGCTCTCAATCTCTCAACATCCCAAGCACAGCTTCCTCTGCCTGTATCTCTTGAAATATCTGCTTTATTCTTAGTTCTCAAACCAGCAGTTATAAACCTCCATGAACAAGCAGCATTTAAAATTCATCCATTTAATTCAATGAAACTGACTATCTCTTACCCACATTTATTATTTTGCAATTAGTAGGTCTGACATTTAATTTTGTTTCAGGAATTTTTTTTTATTTATTTTCACTATATCTCAAAATAATTAAAGATATCATGGTCTACTTAAAAAAATCAGGGATAGAAATCATTGATATAGTCTTTAGATTTAGACTAGAAATAGTATCTGTTAAGTACATGAAACTGTTATAACAATGTTAATTTTTCTTTTACACAAAACCATCTCTTCACGCTTCATGGGTTCATTAGAGATTTCTTCATACTTTCCACCCCACAGTACTCCTTAGCTGCAACCAAAAGTTTCAAGCGCCAATATGTACCAGCCATGATATGTCCTCACTGTCCTCTGCGCCTACTTCCAAGACATGATTCACACATAAAGGTATATGGTTCACATTTAATACATGACAACACTTAAATCGTATAAATACAAAAGAAAATCACTAAGAATCCAATTACCTAGGGTTAGTTGTGTAAACTCTAATTTTAAAGCTTTTTATAACTTATTTTAATGCTTCGTGACTATAACTCATTTTAATGCTTGCTGACCATTCCTCTCTCTAGATATACATTAGTATAATTATTATTGAATATCTAGCTTATTTTTATTTTCTTATTAATAACAGTATTGTAAAGATCTGCTCTTGTAAAGTTATTAAAAACAGTATTGTAAAGATCTATTAATACAAAACAGAGGGAACAACAACAACATAAAGACTGGGTTAAAGAACTGAGTGATACAGTTAAATTCTGCCCTAAACAACAAGCCTCTGCAGTGAAAAACTTTGGAAAGACTGAGAGAAAGATGCAAGCCATGTATGGCAGAAGGCATGAACTGCAGTGGGGTGGGGGGCAGGGAGAGGGGAATGTGTCTAAATTGCACAAATCATCAATAAAAATAAATTAATTTAAAAAAAGATCTGTTCTATAAAATATTTTGCATAGATTACTTTTCGACGTTCTTTTTCAGTTTAAGAAAAAGAATGAGACAGGCATGATAGATAGTATATGCCTTTAAGAAACAAATGCTTAGGAAAAGGAGGAAGGAAGATCAGTATTTCTTTTTTTGACATTTTTTCTTTTTTATTTATTTTTATTTGAGCAGTAGGTACACATATGCAATAAAAATAAGGAGTGTTGGGGCTGGAGAGATGGCCTAGCGGTTGAGAGCGCTGACCGCTCTTACAGAGGACCCGGGTTCGATCCCCAGCACCCACATGGCGGCTGAGAACCGTCTGAAACTCCAACTCCAGGAGAACTCCAGTTCCAGGGGAATCCGACACCCTCTTCTGACCTCCGCGGCATTGCACGACACGGGTGCACAAACCTACATGCAGACAGCACACTCATACACATACAAAAATAAATAAAATGAAATTAAAAAAAAATAAATAAAAATAAGGAGTGTTCATGTAAAACCAATTAGTTAACATCTGAGTTCAGTTTTTGTACAACCCAGGGTCCCCAAGTCCAGTGGGAAAGTTTTGCTTACACAAACATGTTGATCAAATAAAAAAGAAAAAAAGAAGAAGGGGAAAACCCCACAGTGAACAAAAAAAGAAAATCCAGTCTGTTTTTGCTGTGATCACACAATTCTCCCTCCCCCCCAACAGTCTGATGCACCAACCTCTTCCACAAGAGTCCCTGAGCTTTGGAGGGGAGGGTGAGAAAGAGTGAGAGATAGAAGATTCAGTTTTTTGCTGAGGTGGCACTTCAAACTCTTGAGGCTATCCAAGTTCTGTTTGCAACACACTGGTGGGTCCATTAGTAATCTCCTTTTAATTCTAGTAATCAAACTCAAATAATAACAAATATTAAAGATTGTAACAAGTTACTTTATGACACATATGCTTGGATAATATTTTGGTTGGGGCATTGTAACTCTTTCGCAAAGGGTTGCCAATAGCTTTCATTTTTAATATTTTATTTATTTATTTATGTGTATGAATATACTGTCTGCAAGTAGGTCTGTGCACCCATGTCGTGCAATGCTGTGGAGGTCAGAAAAGGGTGTCGGATTCCCCTAGAACTGGAGTTCTGGAATTGGAGTTACAGACGGTTCTCAGCCGTCATGTGGGTGCTGGGGATCAGACCTGGGTCCTCTGGGTCCTCTGTAAGAGCAGTCGGCACTCTTAACCACTAGGCCATCTCTCCAGCCCTGCCAATAGCTTTCTAATGTGCTCAATAGAGCCTCCTGACATTAGGAGACAACAAGGCTACAGTGTCAGCCACTCCCTGCCAGGCAGCAGGCCATAGATCAAATTGTGATTTTTTAATTTTTTTCTTTCCAGGTGTACATTTATCAGGCTGCCACTATTGCACTATAATTTCTTTGACATGTAAAAGTGTAGCACAAGAAGTCTGTAGTAAAGCTTCAGAGACCATTTCTTTCCAGTTTGTATAGTGCTCTCTGACACCATGAAGATTAGCTGTTCATTTGCAGTGCTGGGTCTCAGCATATCTTTTTTTCTCTCTCTCTTATCATGTCATGTCCTCAGCAATAGGGCCTTAGTGTACATTTCTTCTGTGCACTCAAATTTATAGGGTAATGGCCTTTGTTTGGGGGTCTTTTAAAGCATCCCTGGCCAACAACTCCTGGTAGGGAACCTTAGAGCTAGCACTGAAATCTTTGCCTACCAATGCTTTTTTGTTTAACTGTAGGGTAAAATTACATCTTAGAGGGAGGAACATCTTCTTTTCCCCTCTGTTTTTGCAATTGCCATCACAATCAGAGCAGCCCGTCTTGTTTCCCAGACCCCTAAATCCAGATTTATAGTTTTCCAAAATTCAGGAGTTGTATCACATTGTGAGGGCTGCTGTTGAAGAAGGGGGTCTGTTGACCCACCCCGTTTGTTTATCAAGACTGTGAACAAAGCTGATAGCTATTCCAAGAGGTTGGTGACCCTTCAGCAGCAGCCAAGAACTGCAAAATTGGTTATTCCGCAGCCCACGGGCTAAGTTGGTGACTTCACAGGCCTCACACTGTTAGCTAAACCAGGTATAAGAGTTGGTCACTCCTTGCTCAAGAACCTTGCTATGTAGCCCTCACCCAAGCTGAAGGATTGATTATTTTTAGAACTTTACCTCTGGCTCAGGGAGTGATCCTCTCTTAAGTAATTGAGCTAGCTGAACCCCAATTGTGGATCTGACGAATCCACAGTTAACCAGCACCTAAATCATGCATCAATTGATGAACCTGGGCACTCTCATCTGGTGCCAATGAAGAATCCCTTTACTGTATATAGTGCATCACTTATATAGCCAAAATGATATCACCTCTGGAAGCCAATCCCAGACCCCCTGCATCACTCTCTGTAAATATCACAAGTTCTGCATTGCAAGGTCTATCAAGAGCCATTATCACCTAGGGGGCAGGGGCAGGTGTGGAAAACAGGCAGGCAATTTAAGAAAATGCAGACACACAGGTGGCTTGCCTCTGCCTACATCACATAACTATAAACGGGAACCTAGCTAAAGGGGTTTACCACACCCTTTCAGACTGTCTCCCTCTGGACTGCATACCACTGGTTCAAAGAGGTAGAACCCAGCTTTTCCTGAGTGAAATTATCTCATTGTAGGGAAAATAAATGTCAGAATTCTCACTTGTATAATACAGGGAAACATGGAGAATATTTGTATCCATTTAATCTAACAGTTGTAACTGGAACTCCAGTACAAGTCAGGGGTGGGTTGAAAATTAACAAACAATTCTGTATAACTGATCAGCTTAAAAATGTTAATTTTCAAGTGCACAAAGCTTAGATTGGGGATTTCCCAGGACCACCTAAAGCACAGGTAGGAGCTGAGCACTTCAGCCAGGTGAGTTGTTGGATAATAATCTCTGGGTTGTTGGATAATTATTTAATTGGTTTGATTAAATCATTGCCTTGTGTGGCTGTGGGGGCAGAGTCACCTTGCCACCTGGTATAAAAGGTGGGCCTGTTGCCACTGTGAGACTTGAGTGCACAAAGCTTAGACTGGGGATTTCCCAGGAACACCTGAAGCACAGAGTACTGGGGTGCCAGCTAAACAAGCATAACACCCCCAACTGGAATTACTGAGGAAGTTTCCAAGTGGATTGTTTTGATAACTTTCAGAATGGAAAAGGAAAAGTGCGTTAGACTTCCAATAGAAAGCCTAAAACTTAGACAAGTCAACACTCCATAAACAAGAAGAAAAAAAAAATCAAACAATGAAGGCATCTGAAGGAGGCAAGCAAAGCAAGCCTTCAACACAGTCAAGAGGCATTTAGGATTCACATTGGAATACAGGCAAAGAGAAACCCACATGCCAGGGACACGAAGAAGGGACAACAAGCAAAAGGTGCAGGATAATTCCACACCAAGATCTACCAACCCTGTGAGTGATTCCTATGGTGGTATTCCCCCTGGGGCTGACCCAGGAAACAGATCTTAGAGAAACAATTTCAGATTTATTCAAAGAAATCAAAGAATATAAAGAACAAATCAGAGAACTAAGGAGAGAGAATGAAAAACTCAACAAGAGCCTAGAGAGAGAGATTGACAAATGCTAGAAAGAACTAGAGGGAGAAAATGAAAAACTCTAGAAGGAAGTGGAAACACTGAACAGATCCCATGTTGAAATAAAAAATGAAACTGAACAGTGAAGCAAAGAGCTACAGGAAGAGATTGAGAAGCTGCAAAAGGAAGTGGAAATACTAAAGAAACCACCAGATGAAATGAAAAAGGAAATAGAACACTCATCCAATCAAGAGGAAAGGAATGGAAAAAGCCTCAGAAGTAGAATAGAGGAAGCAGAACAAAGAATATCAGACCTGGAAGATAACACAGAACAACTAAAAGTAAAGATTATGAAAAATTTAAAAATACACAAAAGTGGAAAAACAAGGAATTGTGGGACACCATGAAAAGATCAAACCTCCACATCATAGGAAAAGAGGAAGGAGAAGAATCCCAAGAGAATGGTATTGATCAGATCTTCAACAGAATAATAGAAGAAAATTTCCCCGGACTAAAAAAAGATGATCCAATACAAATACAAGAAGCACATAGAACTCCAAACAGACAAGATCAGAAAAGAAACTCCCCATGCCATATCATAGTTAAAATGCTACACACCCAAAACAAAGACAAAATTCTGAAAGCCACAAGAGAAAAACAACAAGTTACATATAAGGGGAAACCCATCAGAATTACAACTGATTTCTCAGTGCAAACTATGAAAGCAAGAAGAACATGGAGCAAAACATTCCCAGTTTAAAAGGACTATAGAAGCCAACCCAGGTTACTATACTCAGAAAAAATGTCGATTATAGTTGAAGGAGAGAGAAAAATCTTCCATGACATAAAGAAGATGAGAGAATACATGTCTGGAAAACCAACCCTTCAGAGAATAATTGAAGCAATTCAAAGGACAGAAGAAAGGAGCAACTATGCCCAGGCAACTAAGAAAGAGAAATTAATAAAAGCGTAACTGCGGAAATAGAAGCCTAGACCAAAAATTCAAATGGATAATAAGGTGAAAGTAAGCAACACACATATTTCAGTTATAACCTTAAATATTAAAGGAGTAAACTCCCCAATCAAAAGAAATAGACTGATATAGCAGATTAGGAAACAGAACCCAAATATATGCTATCTATAAGAAATATCTCACCCTCAAGGATAGGTACCACCTTAAAGTGAAGGGATGGAAAAAACCATTCCAAGCAAATGGTACCAAAAAGAAAGCAGGTGTTGCTATTTTAATATCAGACAAAATAGACTTCAAAGTAAAAGAAATCAGAAGAGACAAAAAAGGCCATTACATTTTTATCAAAGGAACGATTCACCAAGAAGATTTCACAATCATGAATATATATGCACCAAACTCTGGTGCACCAAACTTTATAAAGGCAATTCTCCAGGACATCAAGGCACAGATTACTCCCAGTACACTCATAGTAGGAGACTTCAGTACCCCACTGAGCCCTTTGGACAGGTCAACAGGACAAAGAATAAACAGAGGGACATCTGAACTGAATGATATGATACACCAAACAGACCTCACAGACATCTACCGAATATTCCACCCTAATACCAGAGAACACACTTTCTACTCAGCACCCCATGGAACACTCTCCAAAATCGACCACAGAAAAAACCTCCACAAATACAAAAAGATTGAAATAACTTCATGCATTCTATCAGACCACAGTGCAATAAAGTTCAATATCAGCACCAGAATAAGTCCTACTATCTATAAGAACACATGGAGACTAAACAACACACTCTTGAATAATGAATGAAATAAAGAAAGAATAAAGAAGAAATAAAAGCATTCCTGGACTTAGTGAAAGATGATACAACACACAAAACCTATGAGATACCTTAAAAGCAGTCCTAAGAGGCAAGTTTATAGCCCTGGGTGCCTACATTAGACAAACAGAAAGAGCACTAGTGAATGTGTAACACTGCAGCTAAAAACACTTGAGATGCCAGGCGTGGTGGTGCACACCTTTAATGCTAGCACTTGAGAGTCAGAGGCAGATGGATTTTTGTGAGTACAAGGCCAGCCTGGTCTACGGAGTGATTTCCAGGACAGTTGGGGCTACAGGGAGACCCATCTTGTGAAAAGACCAAAAAAAAAAAAAAAAAGTTTAGAGACAAAACAATGAAACCCTAAACACAATATACAGGAAAATAAAAATAAATCAGAGCAAGAAACAAGAAATAGAAGCAAAGAAAACAATACAAAAAATCAATGAATCCAAAATTTGTTTTTTTTTTTTTTAGTTTATACAATTCGAGATTTATATAAGTTCAAGTTAAGTTACTTATTCTTAAATTGTACAATACTAAAGCCAGTCTATAAAAGAATCAAACACACCACTGCAAGGTTAATTCAATGAATTTTTTTAAATAAATGTGTACAGCTGGAAAAAAAAAATCAGTTGTCCAAATGACAATCCCTCCCCTGCACCTCCTGTCTGGTGTACAGGAAACCACAGGAGCCCCTGGCAGGGGCAGCTGGGACGGGCTGTCCCACTCCATGGGACGAGCTCTTCTCATAGGTGAAGTGTGTGGAAAAGTCTTGAATTCCCTTTGTCGTCCAGTGTCTCTTATACAAAATTTTACACTTTTAAACATATATTTACAGAGTTTGCACAATAGAAAATGGTTACAAATTATGGCCAGGCTTGGCAGGTAACAGCCCCACTGCCCGCTCACTGGGGCCAGGCGTGACAACTGCTCCATATTTACATCTGCGTTTTAAAAAAAAGGTCTGAGCTCCTAGAGACCTGGAGGAAGTATATAAAAACTGGCTAAACACCATCAATTCATTTATGTGAGCTGTACAGGGAATTGATACCAATTAGTCAGTTCATGTCTGGCTCCCTGAAGAAAGGCTGAAATAAAAGAGACCCTCTCACACCAGCCCCCACCCTTGGCTGGCCCGCTGCAGTCTGTGGGGTTTGGTGGGGAGAGGCTAGGGGAAAAAGGGAAGAAGTGGAATGGGAACAAGACAACCTAGTTGACATACCTTCCTTCAAACAGCTTAGAGTGAGGTTAAGCCAGCTGGCTTGTGGAATACCATCCTATGGCTTTGCAAAGAACCCAGAGTTCCTCTGGAAGGAAACGTCTTCTCAACAGGACTATAGAAGGGGCAAAGAAGACTCGAGAGCACAATGTTTGTTACTCTGCTCAACCAAACAGTTGGTTCTTTGAGAGAATAAACAAGATAGACAGACCTCTAGCCCAGTTAACCAAAAGAAAGAAGGAACAACTCCAAATCAACAGAATCCATTATGAAAGGGGACATATCACAACAGAAAATGAAAAGATCCATACAATCATATGGGAATACTTCAAAAACCTATACTCTACTAAGTTTGAATACCTAGCTGAAATGGAAGGATATCTGAAATCCTGGGAATTACCAAAGCTCAACCAAGAAGAGATCATTAGCTTAAACGGACCCATAATATATGAAGAAATTGAAGATGTAATAAGAAACCTCCCAACTAAAAAAAGACCAGGCCCAGATGGTTTCACGGCATAATTCTATAAAATATTTAAAAAAGAGGTACGACCATTAGTACTCAAATTGTTCAGAAGGATACAGAGGGAATTCCCCCAAATTCTTTCTATGTAGCCAGCATCGCTCTAATACCAAAACCAGGCAAAGGTACAACCAAAAAGGAGAACTATAGACCCATCTCATTGATGAAACCAGATGCAAAAATTCTCAACAAAATACTTGCAAACCATGTACAGATCCACATCAAGAAGATCATCCATCAGGACCAAGTTGGATTCATACCAGACATGCAGGGATGGTTCAACATAGGAAAATCAATAAATAGCATCAAACATATAAATGGACTGAAAGAAAAAAAACACATGATCACCTCAATTGACACAGAAAAAGCCTTTGACAAAAATCCAGCATCCCTTCATGCTTAAAGTCCTAGAGGGGATTGGATTAGAGGGACCATTCCTCAATGTAATCAAAGCCATATACAGGAGACCCACATCCAATATCATCCTAAATGGGGAAAGGACAGCATTCCCTTTAAAGGTAGGAACTCCTTGGCAAGGCTGCCCCCATCACCACTCCTCTTCAATATAGTGCTTGAAACCCTTGCTAGGGCAATAAGGCAAGAAAAGGAAATTAAAGGAGTACTAATTGGAAAAGAGGAAGTCAAGCTATCCCTATTTGCTGATTATATGATTGTTTACTTAAAGGATGCTAAAAACTCTACCAGAAAACTCCTAGAATCAATTAAGAGTTTCAGTAAAGTGGCAGGATACCAAATTAACCTAGAAAAATCAGTAGCCTTTCTTTACACCAACAACAAGCAACTGAAGAAGGAATACAAGGAGAACTTCCCACTCACAATAGCCTCAAAAACAATAAAATACCTAGGAACAAACCTAACCAAAGACACCAAAGATCTCTAAAATTTTTTTAAACCCCTGAAGAAGGACATTTAAGAAGATATCAGATGAAATAACCGCCCATGCTCATGGATTGGGAAAATTAATATAGTAAAAATGTCAATTCTACCCAAACTCTTGTACAGATTTAATGCAATCCCAATTAAAATCCCCAAGAGTTTCTTCACAGAGTTGGAAAAAAAGTCCTTAATTTCATTTGGAAAAACAAAAGACCCTGAATAGCCAAAGCAACCCTGAGTGAAAAGAGCAGTACAGGGGGGATCTCTATACCAGACTTCAAATTATATTACTGGGCTATAGTCATAAAAACAGCTTGGTACTGGGACAAAAATAGACCTGTTGACCAATGGAACAAAACTGAAGATCCAAACTTGAGCACATACAATTTCAGCCACCTCATATTTGACAAGGGGGCCAAGAAGACACAATGGAGAAAAGACAGCATCTTCAAGCAAGTGGTGTTGGCAAAACTGGATCACCACTTGTAGAAGAATGAAATTAAACCCCTACCTCTCACACTGTACAAAAGATGGATCAAAGACCTCAATGCGAAAGCCAAAACTCTGAAGGTGATAGAAGAAAACTTGGCAACAGCCTACAAGATGTAGATGTAGAAAAAGACTTCCTAGATCAGTCTGTAGCTGTGCTAGAATTAAGATCGACAATTGACAAATGGGACCTCATTAAACTCAAAAGCTTCTGTACATCTAAAGAAACAATCAAGGAAGTGAAGAGAAATCCCACAGAGTGGGAGGAAACCTTCACCGCAGATACATCTGACCAAGCATTGATTTCCAGAATATATCAACTACTCAAAAAACAAAGAAGAAAGAAAACAAATGACCCACTCAAAAGATGGAGCAAAGAGCTGAACAGAGACTTCACAAGTGAAGAATTAGAGATGGCTGAGAAACATCTTAAAAAGTGTTCAACATCACTAATAATTAAGGAAATACAAATTAAAAACACTTTAAGATATCATCTCACTCCAATAAGACTGGCTAGGATCAAGAAAACAAATGATACCAAATGTTGGAGAGGTTGTGGGGAAAGGAGAACACTCATCCACTGCTGGTGGGAATGTAAACTCGTACACCCACTATGGAAAGCAGTGTGGAGAACCCTTGGAAGACTTGGAATGAATTTACCATTGGAATGAACTTTCCATTTCACCCATCCATACCACTCCTGGTTATATACCCACAAGACTTATCTTATTGCAGAGATACATGCATAGCCATGTTTATTGCAACTCTCTTCACAATAGCAAAGAGCTGGAACCATCCTAAGTGCCCCTCAACTGATGGGTGGATGGAAAAATGTGGTACATCTACACAACGGAGTTCTATGCAGTGGTAAAGAAAGATGATATCCTGAGATTTGCAGGTAATTGGATAGAGCTAGAAGATATCATGTTAAGTGAAGTAACATAGTCCCAGAAAAACAAACAATAAATTGAATCTTTCATCTGTAGATGATCGTGCCAATTACCTAATTGTATGGCAAACTGAACAACATTAATGTAATGTGAAAACAACTGTCCTCTTATATTGTGAATCTCTTAAAAAATAAATAAAAAATTTAAAAAGTTACTATTTTCTATTCAGCTAATAGCCATCCATTTTAATTTTATACAGACACTTTTAGTTAATGCCATGAAACTAACATGTCCTAGATTTGCCTTTAGTTATTATAATTTCTAATATATTCAATATTTATACCCATTTATATAGATGGTTTGAATATGCCACTATAAAATAAAGACATTGAAATGTCCTTGCAGGTCTTGGGGGTAGTTTCTTGATGACCAAATATCTCCAGATGTTCAGAGATGTTTTACATGGGTTGGCATATAGCCTATCTATTCACTCCAAACATGTTTTGTTTAGTGGTCAAATGTCTTACATATAAAATATAACTAAATGATGAAATGAATGGCTCCCTGGGGCAAAAATAAACATTCCTTCAAATTAACTACCATCCATGAGATTCAAGAACCCTTTTGTGATTTATCAATCCTAGCATATATGGCCATTTATTTATCAGTGAGCAGGTTACCAAAAACCTTGCCTCAAATTTCAATGGAATGTAACAAGTAAGGAGGAAGAGGCCATATATGGTTAGTAGAGCATTGAAATAATATTATTTATTCTCCCAGCCTGGAAGGTCTCAACACCTATGCTGCTGTGCAGCTGGAGTCGTCCCCCACAACAAAGTGGGGCAAGCCCTAGTCACCCACCTGGTGAGATATACTCACAGAACCATCACATGCCACCTGTGGTCTGCCCACGGGCCCACCAGGGCCAGCAGTCAAGGTCTGTACCTGGGTCCAGCGAGAAGGAAGCTCACTGGTGTTATCCCTGCTGTCTCCTGATGCCCTTGGGCCACTTCTGTAGCACCAAATTTACTAAGGATCTAAGTGCCCTCAGACCGCTTCTGGTGCGTCCCAATGCTTTTGGGGGCCCCTAAGTTCCCCTCCCCCAACTTTGCCTTAGCTGCTCAAGAATGCACATGCAGCCCAGGAGCTGCCATCTTGATCTCTCCTCCATGCTCAGGAAGATCAGTATTTCAATGCCAGCAATAACACACAGCCAGTTCAAGGTCAATGTGAGCCATATAAGACATTATTTCAGAGCAAAATTACAAAATGGGAATTGTCCATTCAGGACAGATTTTTTTAAATTTTATTTATTTTTTTATGTGTATGAATGTACTGTCTGCATGTAGGTAGGTGCACCCGTGTCCTGCAATGCCGCGGAGGTCAGAAGAGGGCATCAGATTCCCCTAGAACTGGAGTTAAAGATGGTTCTTAGCCGCCATGTGGGTGCTGGGAATCAATCCCCGGTCCTCTGAAAGAGCAGTCAGAGCTCTTAATCACTAGGCCATCTCTCCAGCCCCCAAGACACAGATTTTTTTTTAAATTTTATTTATTTATGTGTATGAATGTATTGTCTGCATGTATGTCTGTGCACCCGTGTCGTGCAATGCTGCGGAGGTCAGAAGAGGGTCTCAGATTCCCCTGGAACTGGAGTTCTCCTGGAATTGGAGTTACAGACGGTTCTCAGCCACCATGTGGGTGCTGGGGATCAAACCCGGGTCCTTGCAAGAGCATTTGGTGCTCTTAACCGCTAGGTCATCTCTACAGCCGTGACACAGATGTTTTTAAGATGAGTTGTGGTACATGTTATCATATTTTGTCAACCTCATTCACACATTTAAGTGAAAGGGATTAATTTTTGTTAAGTCTTATAATTAAAGACAGCAGTATAGGAAAAAGCATGAACTCAAGATTTATTTCACATGTTTGCAGTTTATTTTTATTATTCCATGATATGCTTTCGATTGTGATGTGAGTTAAGCAAGACCTCATTATTATAAGTGGGAAAACTGAGAAGATATTTCTGCACAAAACTTATATAGCTCTTAAGTTCTGATACCTGTTGACTGTTCCACATTGTTTCTAATTTATGTTTCAACACAGATGTACAGCTGAAAGAGTAGACATCTAATTCTAATGCATGAAACAAAACATGGTAAAATGTAGCTGTATTTATTATCTTGTTATTCTGTAGCAGACATTCTGTTAGAGTGAGTAGATAGATGATTTCTCTTATAATCTCACAGTGACATTTGTGCCATAGATTTAACTATCTCTTTTATAGATTACAGAATACAAAATTTAAGAAATTAAGTAACTCCTTCAAAGGAAAGAGCAAGGATCCCAATCTTGAATTCATGCTTTTTCCTATATTGCTGTTTTTAATTACAAGACACTTAACCAAAATTGATCCCTTTCACTTAAAGACAATGTGTGAATGAGGTTGACTATGACTCATGAGAGAGAGATAGAGAAATGGAGACAGAATAGAGAAACACATACTTTGTTAAGATCAGACACAGAATTAGCCAAATTTAAAAGAAAATCACTAAAACAGAAACCCTAAAATCCTGTAACATATGACAACAAGAGTCATGGCCAATAGGAAGAACTGGGAACCGTAGACAACAGAAAGGAGAACTGTGAGCCATGGAAAAGGAACAGGAGAGGCTATGGTAATAAATGTGTAACAGCAAACATGGAGGGAGCATGATTTGTAATATTTAAAATCTGTTCATTGTAAATGGCTTATGTCATTTAATCTAGCACTTAGCTTTTAATACCATGAATTCTGATTTTACACAAATTTACATATAATTTTCAGAGACAGAGCTATATGGAAACTTTCTTAGCGGTGAAGTTGCTGGTCCATGATATTTACTCCAATAAAAAATTCAATAATTCTTGAATGATTACATCATTTCATATTGGGAAGTATGGTAGTATGTATTAGGAATATATGTGAAAGCAAACATTACTGCAATCAGATCTGAAGAAAACATCACAAGCTAGTAGTGGGAATGGCATGTCCACAATTTACTGTATTTTATGACTAATAACAGAAACGCATCCTAGAGACACTGATGACATATTAGCATATTAAAGTGATCTGATGCTGCTGAATTTTGATCCATAAATTTTGCCCCTTGTTAACCTTATATGACCTATAACGAGAAAGAGACTGTAAATAATCCTGCTTGAGTTAATGATTTGTACAGAGATGTCTTCTGGCTTTCATACTGGGCTTTCTTTGTGTCCCTGCTTCTCCCAGGAAACAGAACATTCAGGCATCCTTAGTCGCTCTTTTGACTGCATTAAATTTATATGTAAAGAAAGGACCCTTTTTTAGAAACAAAAAAATATATCAAGGGATGTACTTTCATATTTTATTCATATTCAGGCTCTTTATTTTTTACTTATTAATGAAGTTTAGAAAATGGTTCTTGAGCAAATAGAGGCTTTTTTATAAAAATAAAATATGCCAAGCTCATATTCCATTGACACTGTTCAAAACTAATATTCACCTTCAGAATACACAGCTGCCCTCAACCACTGCAAAAAAAAAATCGTAACATACAATCACTCTTTTGATCCTTTGATTACTAATGCAAGGACAGTTGAGATTCATAGGACTAAGATAATTATGAAGAATCTTGAATTTATTTGAAGAAAAAAAATTAAATATGCTTCTAATTCTTTGAAACTATTAAAAAATGGACTCAACCCATTAAGTTATGCTCTAGCTAAAAACAAAACAAAATACTTCACACACACACACACTCACAAGATTCATTTTGATAAAGCCGTTAGAGGAATTTCAAACATTGGAGTCTGAGAATTTGGATTAAACTAAATAAACCATGCTTTCCAAACTGAATTCTGGAAACTGGAAAAGAATTAATAGAGGTAGCACAGAGAAAATAATAGTGCTCAAATAATTTTAGGAAAAAACACACTCTAGAATTAATTCTTAGACATTTACAATGTAATTAAATGTAATGAAAGCATCTGAAAAGTTTTGACTTTACAAAACAATTTTAAATTTACTTAACTTTCATAATTTCAGCAATATTTTTAAGCAGGAGACTGCTAACTTCTATCATTTCTGAACACCCCACAAAACACCTCATTTGGGTGACTGCGTACTAAAATACTGTTGTTATTTATTCTAACAGGAATGATTTGACTCTGTCAATTGTGTGTCCTGTTCTAGGAAGGCCATAGTTTAAAGCACTGTAATGTTCTCTACTACCAAAATTAATGATTGCAGAGGCTCTCTGGCCTTTCTTACTTTTTTTCCTAGTTACTTTAGTTCATTGTTCACAGGTGAGTGCAATCAACCTTTCTTCAGAATATTTATTCCATATAACCAATTTAGGGAATTGATTACTAACTTTTATTCTATTTGACTAATATATTTCATCCAAATTTGTGTTTGCCATAGCAGATATGATGTGTTTTACATAGTGGTTGCTTAATAAGTAATTTTTTAATGCTTAAGAAAGGATGAAAACACCATTAACTTAAGGATCCTTCTCCTTTAAATGTGTAAGTTCTTTCCTAGGCAACATACTTTGTTCACAGCTTAAACAAACTAGAAGAAATGTTTATCATTTTTGTAACTGACAACGTAGTTTGGAAAGTTAGTAGACAATGGTCAATGAGCCTACACAGTAAGTCTCATCAGAGTGAATCAGTGAATTGATCACAGAATCTGGGTATTAATGGGAATAAATGGAAGTCCTAAAAACAACCCCACTGATAAATTATAGAATTGGAAACAGGGATAAGTAGCAAGAGACATACTTGTAATACTTGTGATAATTAAGAGCACACACACACACACACACACATGCATACACACACATACACACACAAACACACTCCAACTATTTTACTAGTATATTATTCATTAAGAGTAAAAGTTTCTGACACAAGTTTATGTTAACTTAAACTTTATTAAGGCATAGACCATCTGGACATGGAAACACAGTGTTATGTAGGCAGACCTTGTTTTTTTTTTTAATTTTTAAATTTTATTTATTTTTTTATGTGTATGAATGTACTGTCTGCATGTAGGTTTGTCATGCAATGCCATGGAGGTCAAAAGAGGGCGTCAGATTTCCCTGGACCTGGAGTTGAAGATGGTTCTCATCCTCCATGTGGGTGCTTGGGATCAAACCCTTGTTCTCTGCAAGAGCAGTTGGAGCTCTTAACCATTAGGCCATCTCTCCAGCCCCAGTAGGCAGACTTTGAAATGTGTGCCTATCTCATCCTAGCTCTTTGACTTTGGCTAGGTAATATTTCTGTGCTTGGGATTCTTCATCTATAACTCAATTCAAAGTTGTTCAAAGGATGAAGGATTCATAAGTTCCAGAAACTAGTTGTTTTTATAATCTTAGCTATTATTATTATTCCTAGTATTAAGAGTAGAGTCATGACTGTTGCATTAATTCTGTCTTGAGTTTGCACAAGAAACTTCAATTAAATTAAAATGATGTTAGAAGATGTTTTATAAATTCTTTATCAATATACTTCTAGCAACAGGTAGACCTGACTCAAAGCCTTTGAATAATATTTGAATGGTTTTATCTGAATAGCTTGCTTTGCCTCTGACTTTACTTTCTTATTGACTCAGTGTATACCAAAAATAAAAAAAAAGGATGAATCACCTGGAAATCAGTTGTTCTCAATACACAGACCCAGCTATGTAGAAACAAAATCTAAATTCTGTATATAAAAAAATCAAATTACAAGAATAAAAATTTTGAGCAAGCCTATATACTTGCAAAATGGACAATAGACTCATAAAGTATTAAATATTTGACTTAGGAGGTATTAAGGTTTCTAGTATACAACAATATATAAAAATGTATTAAATATTTAAAGATCTCTCCAAGCACCTTTCAGCTATACTTGATAACCTGCTGTGAGAAGACCCAAGTCAATTTCCCTTTGTTCTTAGTGCTAAGACACAAGATTCTGGCTGTAAGAAGAAGAGGGTGAAGAAGAACACACAAGGAGACAGATCTTGTTACCATACAACAAATTTTCATTCTACTGTACCTGGCTGATAATGAGTCACACATTCAAATATATATATATATATATATATATTTATATATATATTTACATATTTAAATATATATTTATATATATTTAAATACAATCAAAGTCTGGTTAAAAAAAGTAATCAGAGGGTCTGGAGAGATGGCTCAGCGGTTAAGAGCACCAACTGCTTTTGCAGAGGACCCGGGTTCAATTCCCAGCACCCATATGGCACTAAGAACCGTCTTTAACTCCAGTTCCAGGGGAATCATTTATTAATATTATACTATATATTATACAATATGTATATATTTATATTATATATATATAAATATATATAACATATTTAAATATTAAATATATAATATTTGTAATATATATATTTGAATAGATATATATTATGTAATATATATATTTATATTATAATAATATTATAATATTAATACTATATATATGTAAATATATAATATATATATAAAATATTATATAAAATATATATAAATATATATTATTTTAATATGTATAATTATATATATATATATATATTTGAATGTGTGACTCATTATCAGCCAGGTACAGTAGAATGAAAATTTGTGCTGTATGCTAACAAGATCTGTGTTCTCCTTGTGTGTTCTTCTTCACCCTCTTCTTCTTACAGCCAGAATCTTGTGTCTTAGCACTAAGAACAAAGGGAAATTGACTTGGGTCTTCTCACAGCAGGTTATCAAGTATAGCTGAAAGGTGCTTGGAGAGATCTTTAAATATTTAATACATTTTATATATTGTTGTTATACTAGAAAACCTTAATACCTCCTAAGTCAAATATTTATATTTATGAGTCTATTGTCCATTTTGCAAGTATATAGGCTTGCTCAAAAATTTTTATTTCTGTTGAAAATTTGATTTTTTTATATACAGAATTTAGATTTTGTTTCTACATAGCTGGGTCTGTGTATTGAGAACAACTGATTTCCAGGTGATTCATCCTTTTTTTTTATTTTTGGTTATACACTGAGTCAATAAGAAAGTAAAGTCAGAGGCAAAGCAAGCTATTCAGATAAAACCATTCAAATATTATTCAAAGGCTTTGAGTCAGGTCTACCTGTTGCTAGAAGTATATTGATAAAGAATTTTATAAAACACTTCTAACATCATTTTACATTTTAATTGAAGTTTCTTTGCAAAACTCAAGACAGAATTATGCAACAGTCATGACTCTACTCTTAATACTAGGAATAATAATAATAGCTAAGATTATAAAAACAACTAGTTTCTGGAACTTATGAATCCTTCATCCTTTGAACAACTTTGAATTGAGTTATAGATGAAGAATCCCAAGCACAGAAATATTACCTAGCCAAAGTCAAAGAGCTAGGATGAGATAGGCACACATTTCAAAGTCTGCCTACTGGGGGCTGGAGAGAGTGCCTAGTGGTAAGAGCTCCAACTGCTCTTGCAGAGAACAAGGGTTTGATCCCAAGACACCCACATGGGAGGATGAGAACCATCTTCAACTCCAGGTCCAGGGAAATCTGACGCCCCTTTTGACCTCCATGGCATTGCATGAGCAAACCTACATGCAGACAGTACATTCATACAACATAAAAAAATAAATAAAATTTATAAATTAAAAAAAAAAAAAACAAGGTCTGCCTACATAACACTGTGTTTCCATGTCCAGATGGTCTATGCCTTAATAAAGTTTAAGTTAACATAAACTTGTGTCAGAAACTTTTACTCTTAATGAATAATATACTAGTAAAATAGTTGGAGTGTGTTTGTTGTGTATGTGTGTGTATGCATGTGTGTGTGTGTGTGTGTGTGCTCTTAATTATCACAAGTATTACAAGTATGTCTCTTGCTACTTATCCCTGTTTCCAATTCTATAATTTATCAGTGGGGTTGTTTTTAGGACTTCCATTTATTCCCATTAATACCCAGATTCTGTGATCAATTCACTGATTCACTCTGATGAGACTTACTGTGTAGGCTCATTGACCATTGTCTACTAACTTTCCAAACTACGTTGTCAGTTACAAAAATGATAAACATTTCTTCTAGTTTGTTTAAGCTGTGAACAAAGTATGTTGCCTAGGAAAGAACTTACACATTTAAAGGAGAAGGATCCTTAAGTTAATGGTGTTTTCATCCTTTCTTAAGCATTAAAAAATTACTTATTAAGCAACCACTATGTAAAACACATCATATCTGCTATGGCAAACACAAATTTGGATGAAATATATTAGTCAAATAGAATAAAATTAGTAATCAATTCCCTAAATTGGTATATGGAATAAATATTCTGAAGAAAGGTTGATTGCACTCACCTGTGAACAATGAAACTAAAGTAACTAGGGAAAAAAAGTAAGAAAGGCCAGAGAGCCTCTGCAATCATTAATTTTGGTAGTAGAGAACATTACAGTGCTTTAAACTATGGCCTTCCTAGAACAGGACACACAATTGACAGAGTCAAATCATTCCTGTTAGAATAAATAACAACAGTATTTTAGTACGCAGTCACCCAAATGAGGTTTTTTGTGGGGTGTTCAGAAATGATAGAAGTTAGCAGTCTCCTGCTTAAAAATATTGCTGAAATTATGAAAGTTAAGTAAATTTAAAATTGTTTTGTAAAGTCAAAACTTTTCAGATGCTTTCATTACATTTAATTACATTGTAAATGTCTAAGAATTAATTCTAGAGTGTGTTTTTTCCTAAAATTATTTGAGCACTATTATTTTCTCTGTGCTACCTCTATTAATTCTTTTCCAGTTTCCAGAATTCAGTTTGGAAAGCATGGTTTATTTAGTTTAATCCAAATTCTCAGACTCCAATGTTTGAAATTCCTCTAACGGCTTTATCAAAATGAATCTTGTGAGGTTGTGTGTGTGTGAAAGTAATTTGTTTTGTTTTTTAGCTAGGCATAACTTAATGGGTTGAGTCCATTTTTTAATAGTTTCCAAAGAATTAGAAGCATAATTTAATTTTTTTTCTTTCAAATAAAATTCAAATTCTTCATAATTATCTTAGTCCTATGAATCTCAACTGTCCTTGCATTAGTAATCAAAGGATCAAAAGAGTGATTGTATGTTACGATTTTTTTTTTGCAGGGTTGAGGGCAGCTGTGTATTCTGAAGGTGAATATAGTTATTGAACAGTGCAATGGAATATGAGCTAATGCATATTTATTTTTATCTAAAAAAGCCTCTATTGCTCAAAGAAACCATTTTCTAAACTTCATAATAAGTAAAAAATAAAGAGCCTGAATATGAATAAAATATGAAAGTACATCCCTTGATATATTTTTTTGTTTCTAAAAAAGGGTCCTTTCTTTACATATAAATTTTAATGCAGCTCAAAAGAGCGACTAAGGATGCCTGAATGTTCTGTTTCCTGGGAGAAGCAGGGACACAAAGAAAGCCCAGTATGAAAGCCAGAAGACATCTCTGTACAAATCATTAACTCAAGCAGGATTATTTACAGTCTCTTTCTCGTTATAGGTCATATAAGTTAACAAGGGGCAAAATTTATGGATCAAAATTCAGCAGCATCAGATCACTTTAATATGCTAATATGTCATCAGTGTCTCTAGGATGCGTTTCTGTTATTAGTCATAAAATACAGTAAATTGTGGACATGCCATTCCCACTACTAGCTTGTGATGTTTTCTTCAGATCTGATTGCAGTAATGTTTGCTTTCACATATATTCCTAATACATACTACCATACTTCCCAATATGAAATGATGTAATCTATATATATATGAATTTTTATGGCTATTATAATATCTATGACCAGCAACTTCACCGCTAAGAAAGTTTCCATATAGCTCTGTCTCTGAAAATTATATGTAAATTTGTGTAAAATCAGAATTCATGGTATTAAAAGCTAAGTGCTAGATTAAATGACATAAGCCATTTACAATGAACAGATTTTAAATATTACAAATCATGCTCCCTCCATGTTTGCTGTTACACATTTATTACCATAGCCTCTCCTGTTCCTTTTCCATGGCTCACAGTTCTCCTTTCTGTTGTCTACGGTTCCCAGTTCTTCCTATTGGCCATGACTCTTGTTGTCATATGTTACAGGATTTTAGGGTTTCTGGTTTAGTGATTTTCTTTTAAATTTGGCTAATTCTGTGTCTGATCTTAACAAAGTATGTGTTTCTCTATTCTGTCTCCATTTCTCTATCTCTCTCTCATGAGTCATAGTCAACCTCATTCACACATTGTCTTTAAGTGAAAGGGATCAATTTTGGTTAAGTGTCTTGTAATTAAAACAGCAATATAAAAAAAGCATGAATCAAGATTGGGATCCTTGCTCTTTCCTTTGAAGAGATTACTTAATTTCTTAAATTTGTATTCTGTAATCTATAAAAGAGATAGTTAAATCTATGGCACAAATGTCACTGTGAGATTATAAGAGAAATCAACTATCTACTCACTCTAACAGAATGTCTGCTACAGAATAACAAGATAATAAATACAGCTACATTTTACCATGTTTTGTTTCATGCATTAGAATTAGATGTCTACTCTTTCAGCTGTACATCTGTGTTGAAACATAAATTAGAAACAATGTGGAACAGTCAACAGGTATAGAAACTTAAGAGCTATATAAGTTTTTGTGCAGAAATAATCTTCTCAGTTCTTCCCACTTATAATAATGAGGTCTTGCTTAACTCACATCACAATCGAAAGCATATCATGAATAATAAAAATAAACTGCAAACATGTGAATATAAATCTTGAGTTCCATGCTTTTTCCTACTACTGCTGTCTTCTAATTATAAGACTTCAAAAATTAATCCCTTTCACTTAAATGTATGAATGAGGTTGACAAAATACTGATAACATGTACCACAACTCATCTTAAAAACATCTGTGCACGGCTGTAGAGATGACCTAGCGGTTAAGAGCACCAAATGCTCTATGGCAGAGGACCCGGTTTGATCCCCAGCACCCCACATGAGTGGCCTGGAGAACCGTCTGTAACTCCAATTCCAAGGAGAACTCCAGTTCCAAGGGGAATCTGAGACCCTCTTCGACTACGGATTTTTTTTTTGCACGACACGGGTGCAAAACATACCTGCAGACAACTACATTCATACAATAAATAAATAAAAATTAAAAAAAAAAATTCTGTGTCTTGGGGGCTGGAGAATGGCCTAAGTGATTAAGAGCGTCTGACTGGGCTCTTTCAGAAGAACCAGGGGATTGATTCCCAGCACCGCACATGACGGCTAACAACCAATCTTAACTCAGTTCTAGGGGATCTGATGCCCTTCTTCTGACCTCCGCGGCATGCAGGACACGGGTGCACCACCTACAGTCAGACCAGTACATTCATACACACTAGAAAAAAAATTAAATCAATTTAAAAAAATCTTGTCCTGAATGGACAATTCCCATTTTGTAATTTTGCTCTGAAATAATGTCTTATATGGCTCACATTGACCTTGAACTGGCTGTGATGTTATCTGCTCTGGATTGAAATACTGATCCTTCACTGAGCATGGCAGGAGAGATCAAGGATGGCAGCTCCTGGGCTCATGTGATCATTCTTGAGCAGCCAAGGCAAAGTTGGGGAGAGGGGAACTTTAGGGGCCCCCAAAGAGCATGGGAGCACCAGAAGCGGTCTGAGGGCACTTAGATCCTTAGTAAATTTGGTGCTACAGAAGTGGCCAAGGGCATCAGGAGACAACAGGGATAACACCCAGTGAGCTTGCCTTCTCGCTGGACCCAGGTAAGACCTTGACTCCTGGCCCTGGTGGGCCCGTGGCAGACCACTAGGTGGCATGTGATGTGTTCTGTGATATATCTCACCAGGTGGTGACTAGGGCTTGCCCCACTTTGTTGTGGGTACGACTGCAGCTCACAGCCAGCATATGGTGTCTGAAGACCTTCCAGGCCTGGGAATAAATAACTATTATTTTCGATATGCTGCTACTAACCAAATATATGGCCTCTTCCCTCCTTACTTGTTAACATTCCATTGAATTTGAGGCAAAGGTTTTGGTAACCTGCTGCACTGATCAAATAAATGGCATATCTATGACTAGAGATATGATAAACCAAAAAGGGTTCTCTCTGACATCTCAGGATGGCTAGTTATCTTGAAGGAATGTTTTATTTTTGCCCCAGGGAGCCATTCATTTACATCATTTAGTTATGTTTTAGAGTAAGACATTTGACCACTAATAAAAATGTTTGGAGTGAATAGATAGGCTTTTGCCAAACCAATGTAAAAACATCTCTGAATATCTGGAGATATTTGGTCATCAAGAAACTACCCCCAAGACCTGCAAGGACATTTCAAATGTTTTTACTTTATAGTGGAGGTATTCAAAAATCCATCTAGTATACAATGGAATATATCATAAAATCAATATAATAACTAAGGGGAAACTCCTAGGACATGTTAGTTTCATGGCATTAACTAAAAGTGTCTGTATAAAATTAAAATGGATGGCTATTCAGCTGAATGAAAATAGTACACTTTCTTAAATTTTTTTATTTATTATCTTTAAAGAGAATTCACAATCTATAACGAGGACAGTTGTTTTCACATCTGAACATTTAAGTTGTTCAGTTTGCCATACCAAGTTAGGTCAATTTGGCACGATCATCTACCAGATGAAAGATTCATTTATGTCTGTTTCTGGGACTATGTTTAGCTTCACTGTAAACATTGATAATCGGTTCTATCTCAACAGTCCAATTACCTGCAAATCTCAGCATGATCATCTTGCTTTGACCAGCTGCATAGAAACTCCGTTGTCGGTAGATTGTACCACATTTTTTTCCATCCACCATCAGTTGAGGGCACTTAGGCATGGTTTCCAGCTCTTTGCTATTTTTTGAAGAGAGTTGCAATAAAGATGGCTATGCATGTATCTCTTGCAATAAGATAAGTCTCTGGTGGTATATAACCAGGAGTGGTATGGATGGGTGAAATGGAAAGTTCATTCCAATGGTAAATTCATTCCAAGTCTCCAGGGTTCTCCACACTGCTTTCCATAGTGGGTGTACGAGTTTACATTCCACCAGCAGTGGATGAGTGTTCCCTCTTTCCCCACAACCTCTCCAAATTTGGTATCATTTGTTTTCTTTGATCCTAGCCAGTCTTATTGGAGTGAGATGAATATCTAAAGTGGTGTTTAGATTTGTGATTTCCTTAATTATTAGTGAGTTGTAAAACACTTTTAAGAATGTTCTCTCAGCCATCTCTAATGTCTTCACATTGTGAGTCTCTGTTCAGCTTTTGGCTCCATCGTTAAAGTAAGTGGGTAATTTGTTTTCTTTTCTTCTTATGTTTTTTGAGTGTGTATATACTCTGGAAATCAATGCTTGGTTCAGATGTCATCCTGCGGTGAAGGTTTTCCCCCACTGTGGGATTTTTCTCTCACTTCCTTGATTGGTTTCTTTAGAGTGTACAAGAAGCTTTTGAGTTTAATGAGGTCCATTTGTCCATTGTCAATTTCATCTTAATTCTGCACAGCTTACAGAGCTGATCTAGAAAGTCTTTTTCTACATCTACATCTTGTAGAGCTGTTCAAGTCTCTCTTTCTTCCTAACACCTTCCAGAGTTTTTGGCTTTCGCATTGAGTCTTGGGTTGCCAATTTTTGTACAGGCAGATGTAGAGGTAGGGTTTAATTTCATTCTTCTACAAGTGGTGATCCATTTTGGGCACACACTGCTAAGATGGCTGTCGCTTTCTTCCATTGTGTTCTTCTTGGCCCCGCTTGTCAATATAGAGTGGCTGAAATGTATGTGCTCAAGTTCTGGATCTTCAGTTTCTTTCCCATGGTCAACAGTCTGTCTTTTGTGCAGTACCAATGTTTTTGTGACTATAGCCCAGTAATATAATTTGAAGTCTGTTAGCAGATCCCCCCTGTACTGCTCTTTTTCCTCAGGGTGTGCTATTTGGCTATTTCAGGGTCTTTTGTTTTTCAAAAATGAAATTAAGCGACTTTCTTTGTCCAACTCTGTGAAGAAAACTCTTGGGCGATTTTAATTGGGATTGCATTTAAATCTGTACAAGAGTATTGGGTAAAATTGACATTGTTACTATATAATTTTCCCAATCCACTTGGAAGCATGGGCGGTTATATTTCATCTGATATCTTCTTAAATGTCCTTCTTCAGGGGGTTTAAAAAAATTTTAGAAGATCTTTGGTTCTTTGGTTAGGTATTGTTTATTTTTTTTTTTTTTTTTTATTTTTATTTGATATTTTGAGTGGGAGTTCTCTTGTATTCCTTTCTTCATTTGCTTGTTGTTTGGTGTAAAGAAAGGCTACTGATTTTTAGGTTAAATTTGGTATCCTGCCACTTTTACTTGAAACTCTTAATTGATTCTAGGAGTTTCTTGTAGAGTTTTTTAGCACCTTTAAGTAAACATCATATTAATCAGCAAATAGGGATAGCTTGACTTCCTCTTTTCCACATTAGTACTCCTTTAATTTCCTTTTTTCTTGCCTTATTTGCCTAAGCAAGGGTTTCCAACATATATTGAAAAGGATGTTGAGGGGCAGCCTTGCCAAGGAGTTTCTACCTTTTAAAGTGAATGTTCTCTTTCCCCATTTTAGGATGATATTGGATGTGGGTCTCCTGTATATGTCGATTACAATTGAGGAATGGTCCCTCTAACCAATCCCCTCTAGACTCTTAACAGCATGAAGGAACGTTCTTTTCTTCGTCACAGCCTTTTTTCTGTGTCCAATTGTGAGGTGATCATGTGTTTTTTTTCTTTCCAGTCCATTATATGTCTTGTGCGTATTATTGATTTTCCTATGTTGAACCATCCCCTGCCTGTCTTGTATGAATCAACTTGTCCTGATGGATGGATCTTTCTTCGATGTGATCCTGTACATGGTTTGCAAAGTATCTTTTTGAGAATTTTTTGCATGCTGGTTCATCAATGAGTCTGGGTCTATAGTTTCTCTTTTTTGGTTGTACCTTTGCCTCGTTTTGGTATTAGAGCGATGCTGGCTACATAGAAAGAATTTGGGGGATTCCCTCTGTATCCCTTCTGAACAATTTGAGTACTAATGGTCGTTACCTCTTTTTACAATTTTTTATGAATTACTGCGTGATAACCATCATGGGCCTGGTCTTTTTTAGTTGGGAGGTTTCTTATACATCTTCAATTTCTTCATAATATTATGGTCCGTTTAAGGGCTAATTGATCTCTTTGGTTAGCTTTGGTAATCCAGGATTTCAGACTATTCACTCCATTTCACGTCTAGGTATCAAACTTAGTAGAGTATAGGTTTTTGAAGTATTCCCAAGATTGTTATGGATCTTTCATGTCTTTTTGTGATATTCCCCTTTCATAATGGATTCTGTTTGATTTGGAGTTGTTCCTTCTTTCTCTTTTGGTTAACCTTGGGCTAGAGGTCTGTCTATCTTGTTTATTCTCCCAAAGAACCAACCTGTTTGGTTGAGCAGAGTAACAAACATTGTGCTCTCGAGTCTTCTTTGCCCCTTCTATAGTCCTGTTGAGAAGACGTTTCCTTCCAGAGGAACTCTGGGTTTTTTGCGAAGCCATAGGATGGTATTCCACAAGCCAGCTGGCTTAACCTCACTCTAAGCTGTTTGAAGGAAGGTATGTCAACTAGGTTGTCTTGTTCCCATTCCACTTCTTCCCTTTTTCCCCTAGCCTCTCCCCACCAAACCCCACAGACTGCAGCGGGCCAGCCAAGGGTGGGGGCTGGTGTGAGAGGGTCTCTTTTATTTCAGCCTTTCTTCAGGGAGCCAGACATGAACTGACTAATTGGTATCAATTCCCTGTACAGCTCACATAAATGAATTGATGGTGTTTAGCCAGTTTTTATATACTTCCTCCAGGTCTCTAGGAACTCAGACTTTTTTTTAAAACGCAGATGTAAATAGGAGCAGTTGTCACGCCTGGCCCCAGTGAGCGGGCAGTGGGGCTGTTACCTGCCAAGCCTGGCCATAATTTGTAACCATTTTCTATTGTGCAAACTCTGTAAATATATGTTTAAAAGTGTAAAATTTTGTATAAGAGACACTGGACGACAAAGGGAATTCAAGACTTTTCCACACACTTCACCTATGAGAAGAGCTCGTCCCATGGAGTGGGACAGCCCGTCCCAGCTGCCCCTGCCAGGGGCTCCTGTGGTTCTCCTGTACACCAGACAGGAGGTGCGAGGGGAGGGATTGTCAGTTTGGACAACTGATTTTTTTTTTCCAGCTGTACAAGTTATTAAAAAAATTTCCATTGACATATACCTTGCAGTGGATGTGTTTGATTCTTTTATAGACTGGCTTTAGTATTGTACAATTTAAGAATAAGTAACTTAACTTGAACTTATATAAATCTCGAATTGTATAAACTAAAAAAAAAAAAAAACAAATTTTNATTATATATATATATCCAGTTCCTTGACCCATTAAGCCTGTATATTGCATAAATTATATAAAGCATCTCCCAGTCAAGTAGCATGTGAAAATCACATCAAAATGGCACCCTTTTTAAAGCAAGAGGGGGTTATACTTTAGGAACACTAAATCTCTCTTTAAATTAAAAGCCAGATTTCCTTGATATGGAAACCAAAGATAGGCATACTAAAGAGATAAAATGCAAATGTCAAGGCAGGATTTACCCTTCACGCACACAGTATCTAAAGGAAGACAGGACTTCATGGCTAGAAGCTGGTAAAGCTCTGCTATGCCTTGCCTGATTCTTAACAATATGCATAATATCACTGGTTATTCTCCTTAGCCACAACAGACAACTTGTTATGCATTCCACCTGCATTATCTTAATTTTTCATCTTGGATATGTCATAAAGGAGTTAAAATTTTTTGATATTTTCAAGACAATGGAATTGAGGTTCACAAGGGGGTAGTTGCAAAAGAATAACAGAGCTCAGATATGACACTGCCAGTATTCAATATCAGCAAGATTTTTAAGTTTGTTGATATATGGACCAACCTGGTAGAGAAGAATCAACAAAGCAGAAAGTGAAAACTCTACAGGGATGTGTGGCACTCTTCTGGCACAAAGGAGGCTTCTAAGGGAAAGATTGAGATAAATAAGAGCAAGAAGAGGGTGGATGAAGAAACATTACTGGCTTTAAGACTAGGGGATGTGATGATGAGAAGCCAAGGAGAGGAGTTCCAGGTTGTAAATTCAGGCACAGGACAGAAGCTGAACAGGGCAGGAGTGTCATTCCATAACCACAGGAAAAGTAAACTATTACCATGTACTGGGCAACAGGGCAGAGCCCAAGTCACATAGAGTTACCATAAAGCACTGGGAATATAAAGAAGGCATCGAAGAGCTACAGGAGTCAAGGGGTTGACATGGTCATATTTGTGCTCTGGGGGATTTTCTTGGTAGCAGAAATATTTAAAGATGAGAAGGGAAATTAGGAGTGTGAGTTGATGTTAGAGTAAACATACTGAGGAGGCAGCTTCAGTGATCCAGACAAGAGATAATGATGCCACAGAGAGAAGCACTCATGTAATTCAAAACCATCATACTCTAAAGACTGGATGAGGAGTCAGGATGGTGCTTCGCTCTTATAATCCATCCCGTCACATACTGGCGTAAGATGTGAGTTTTGTGCACCTTGTCTCTGGGATGAACATTCTATAAAAGGTGCTTCAGTCAAATGATTTCTAGAGGAACTATGCACATGATGTACCTAGAGCCACAAAGGTATCTGAGAAAGATATTCCACTCTCATTTTAACTGCTTATTAAACCTGAGCTCAGGAAGTGTGAACTTGTCTTTGAATGGGGACCTGCTTTCTTCCAACTCAAATCCAAAGGGTATCAATGGCCCTTAGTAGGGAAGACTAACAAGACCCTTAGTAGGGAAGATTAACAAGAGAGTTGTTATGCAAGAAAGTGTCCATTTTCTTGATAGAAAGTCTGTATAGATGGCTTATTCCAACACCACCACATGGCTTCTCCTTTTGATTCTCATTGAGGACAAAAGAGATCTCTAATGATGGGTGTGACAGTTAAAACAGAGTGGGTGTTTCTGCATCAGAGCTCTCAGTTTCAGAGTCTGTTAGTTTTCAGCTTCTCCAACATCCCTCAAATGCATGAAGTTCAGGTTAGTTCACAGATCATTGTAATAAATCTCTTTCAAAGCATATTTCCACACATGCTCTGATAGGTTTCCTTATTTCCCCCTCCTTTTCCCATTCTTGTTTCCTATTAACAGCTTATGTTAAACTTTTCTTTTGCTTTTTACTTGCATATTACTCTTTTATTAGAAATCTCTTTTTTTTTCTTTCTCAACATAAAACGTCAATCATGTGTGATTATTAAACACACACTTTTTTTTCTTCAATATGTTCTCTCTCCCTCTCTCATCTCTTCTCTCTGAAGAGATAAGAACAATTTCATATTTAATAAACAAGTTTCATTTCATCATTCTAATTACCTGGAGATCATTGTTAATTTCTGAATAGCTACCTATTTTCTAAATATGAATAATCAGGAAATATCTAAACACTTAAGTTGCTCCTTCATCTGCCAACTGCGTGTCTTTCAGAGGTAATTTTTATTGCTTTCGTACTCAGGCCTGCCCTGAAGCCAAATCACTCTGTATTATATCCAAGAATTTCTGGAATGATTCCTGGAATACCCTCCTATCTTTGAGTTCTTCTGAATCATTTACCACTTATAAGAAAGAGTTCAAACATGCTTTTCCAGGAGGCTGCCCTTGACATGGTTAGATATGTATGTACCATGCTGCTCTGTACATGGGCATCCTATGCAAATTCCTTTCTCAATATTTTTTACTTGTAAAAACTCTTTCCATTTTTCATTTCAGACTTCCTTCTTGAAATATTACATCAACAGTGATTATGCTCATGGTATGAAACATGGATAAGGTAAGCACAATTGTCTATCTGCATGGTTCAGGGCAGTACACATGTTCTTGCTTTGATCATACCTACATTGTTTTTTTTTTTTTTTTTTTTTTTTTTTTTTTTTTTTTTTTTTTTTTACCACAGGGCAAATTATGTTTGGGGCTTTGGTTGCTCTTTTTGAATGTTACTATCTCAACAACAGAATTCTGGAACCATTTGTTGTCAAATTTTTGTGGGTTTCTATCATAAAAATGATACACAATGATAGAATGCAATAAATAATTTTGTTTTTTATTTTATTTAGTATAATCATTCTGTGCTGTGAGTGATTTCCAACCAATTAGTGTCTCTGCTTCCACACAAACCATATTTCATACACATTCTTGTCTTTCAAGACAATTCATTTGGCATTCTGTACTCAGTAAGTGATCAATAAGTGTTTGTTAAGGGAGCAAGCAGGAAATTGAAGTCTTGGCATCTGTCCTTGCAAAGGAGAGAATTTTCTGCCCAGAAAGTGTGAGGATCAGAACTCCGCAGGGCGAGATCATTTGGAAACTCACATGCTATCAGATTAACTCAAAGTTCTCAGCCTCCATGGTTAAGGAATAAAGGAGAAGGCTTCCCTTTGAAACTAAAAGCTTCACAAGCCAGGCCTCCATCTTCTACAACTCTTTCAGCAAAACTGTTCCAAGTTCCACAGCCAAGATCTTTAGGCATTCAATGATTTTTTTTTTTAATTTTTTTTTTTTTATTATTTATTTTTGTATGTGTATGAATGTATTGTTTGCATGCAGGTCTGTGCACCCGTGTCGTGCAATGCCGCGGAGGTCAGAAGAGGGTCTCAGATTCCCCTGGAACTGGAGTTCTCCTGGAATTGGAGTTACAGACGGTTCTCAGCCGCCATGTGGGTGCTGGGGATCGAACCCGGGTCCTCTGCAAGAGCGTCGGTGCTCTTAACCGCTAGGCTATCTCTCCAGCCCCTCAATGATTTTTCTAGCCCCAAATTCCAAACGCTTCCACAATCCTTCCCCAAAACACCAAGGTCAGGTCTGTCACAGAAATAGCCCACTCTCTGGTACAAATTTCTGTTCTAGTTTGTCTTCCATTTCTGTAACAAAACACTCTGACCGACACCAGCTTGGGGAGGAAAGGGTTTATTCAGCTTACATCTCCTGGGTCACAGTTCATCACTTAGGGAGCCCAAGACTGGAACTCAGGGCAGGAACTCAGGGCAGGAACCTGGAGGCAGGAGCTGAAGCACAGGCCATGGAGAAATACTGTTTACTGGCTTGCTCCCCTGGCTGATGCCCAGCCTGCCTTCTTATATGGTACACAACAACCTGCCCAGGGTGGCACCACTCATTGTGGGCTGGGCCCTCCCATACTGCTCAACAATCAAGACAATACTCAACAGATGTGGCCACAGGCCAATCCAATGGAGCCAATTCCCCAATAGAGACTCCCTCAACCCAGGTGTATCAAGTTGACACTAAAGCTATCTAGCACACTATTCTAACCTTGGGTCAAAGATAAATGATGGCCAGGAGTTCTCAGAGGAAAGACAATGACAGACAGGACTTTGGTTTCCAAGGTAACATTGAGGATATGTAGATAAGTTTGTTCTCTGGACATCCCAGATCCACTGTTAAGGAGAATTTGAAGGCGAGGTGAGAAGCTACAAATTCATAGCAACAGCAGAAACGATGGCTGCTACAAGTTCCCATGGCCGGGGAGCTCTTTCTTTAAAATTAAAATGAAAGCTGACAAAATGTTGCATCATAGGAATTTCTACTAATCTGTGACTATCATTTGCCCTCTTGAGCTTTCAATAATCGTTGAAGAAAAAATACTTTGTTTTCACATCAGTAAGTCTATATTTCCTGAAATAAGCCATTTAACATCATCTCCTTCCACTCTATTGTACTCAACTTCCTTATAGTTGATAAAAGTGTTATCATTGCACATCTCATCGTTTATTAATTTTTTTAATTTATTTTTATTGATGCTTTGTGTATTTCATACATCATTTTCCAATTCAGTTCAGGCATATATCCCCTTCCCTTCCCCCCCCACCCCACCCCTACCCATCGCAGATCGTGCATTTCTGCCGTAAGTTTTCTGCATCTTTCTCTGCTTTTTTGTTTTGTTTTGTTTTCATTTTTTTTAACAATAGGTGATAATTTTTAAGATTGATTTTATTACTTTATATGAATGTGCTTGTGTGTACATGTGAAAACAGTAAAGCAGTGTTACATGTGTGCAAGTCCAGGGAGGCCGGAAAAAGCTGTCAGAGCCCCCAGAGCTGAAGTTACAGGTGGTTGTGGACCACCTGACATAGGTGCTAAGAACTGAACTTGGGTCTTCTAGAAGAGCAGCAAGGGCTGTGAGCCACTGAGCCATTTCTGCGGCACAACATGTCGTCTTTTAGCACTCAATTAAAAACAAAACATCCTCTTTCTTCCAGGTAGAATACTGTATTAGTCACTTCTCTGTTGCTGTAATAAAACCACCATGACCAAGGGAACTTATAAAAGGAAGAGTTTATTTGAGCTTACCATTGACAGTTCCAGGGAATTAGAGTCCATTGTGGTGGGAGGCATGGGGGCAGGAGCTGGAGCCAGAAAGCTGAGGTTCACATCTTCCAGTGAATATAATGAGAGAGAGAGGGAGAGAAAGAGAGAGAGAGAGAAAGCAACTGGAGATCCACAAGGCTTGTTCAACCCTCTAAGCCCACCCCCAGTGACGTACTTCCTCTAGCATGGCCACACCTTCTAAGACCTCCCAAGCAGCACCACCAACTGGAGACAAAATGTGTGAATACTTGAAGCCTGTGGGGGACATTCTCATTTAAACCACAGCAAATATTATTTTTGGTATGAATGTAAGAAAGGGATTGGGGGGGGGCTCCTCTACCAGATAGCAATGATCTCATCCCAGTTACTCACATTCTCCCTGCCTTGGTTTTCTGCAAACAGTATGACATAAGGAAATTTGGGTGCTTATGATGTTGTGAAGAAAGGGCCAGACATATGTCTTTGCATGTCCGTTTAAGTATGTCTGCATATACACACACTTCTATACACATATAGAAAATGAACAGCATTTGACATGCACCAAATGCAGAATATTATCTCCCTTTTAATATTTTTTTTTTCTTTTGGAGGGGCAGGTTCTCCCTGTAGCTCCAGCTGGCTAGAATTCACTAAGAAGATCTGTACTTCTCTGCCTCCTGAGTGCTGAGATTAAAAGTGTGCTTTACTGCACCCAACTCTCCATTTCAGTTCTTACCCTTCGAATGCTTCTGCTTCCTTCGTGTTCTCGCTATGTAATGAGTCACATCACAGCAACTCACATCTGAAACATGATTTGCTGCTCATAACAGAATCAAGAAGTAACTTGTATGTACTTTTGCATGAGAAATTAGGTATTAAGTTCTAGATTCAGTGCCCCTTATGTCCAAACTCTAAATTTATCATTAAAATCATTAAGTATTAAAACTCCCCAACATAATAACATCTGTATTCCTCCTAATACTAAAATTATTTCCCATTTGTTTAAAAATTGTATTTACAATATATGAGGGGGGTTGGAGAGATGATTCAGAAGTTAAGAGTACTCAGTGCTCAGGGGCTGGAGAGATAGCCTAGCGGTTAAGAGCACCGACTGCTCTTGCAGAGGACCCAGGTTCGATCCCCAGCACCCACATGGTGGCCTGAGAACCCCAACAACCCAAAACAAACCGTCTGTAACTCCAATTCCCAGAGAACTCCAGTTTCCAGGGGATCCGACGCCTCTTCTGGACCTCTGCGGCATTGCAACGACACGGGTGCACAAACCTAAATGCAGACAGTACATTCGTACACATAAAAAAATAAAAAATAAATAAATTAAAAAAAAAAAAAAAAAAAAAAGAATACTCAGTGCTCTTCCAGAGGACTGGAATTTGATTTGCGTCATCCAGGTGGCAATTAACAACAATTTGTATCTCCAGTTCCAGGGGATCTGATGCCCTCTTTTGACCAATATGGCAGTGCATGACATGGGTGTACCTACCTACATGTAGGCATAAAAACTATACACATAAAAAATGTGTTTATAATATATGAAACCTGAATTTGAGTGATATGTTTTAATATGGGACTTCATTTAAAGAAATGCAGTTGACCCATAATAACACATTAGGCAAATAAAAAAACTTCTTGGCAGACCTCTGAAGTCCAAGGGCATAGGCTATCTACATAGGCATCCTCTTTTTTTTTTTTTTTTTTTTTACCTCATTCCTTCCATTATTATACCTCTTTTGTGAAAATTTTAATGGCCTATAATCCAAGTTCATCACAATACCAGCAAATAGTTTCTGAATTAATATCAAGAAAATATTGGCAAAGACAAAATTCCCCATATGGGGTAAAGAGTGTGTAAGAAAGTGAATGGGTAGTTCCACGTGTATCTTTTGGGAGTTACAGAAAAGGAGATGACAAACATCTGAAGTTCAATCTCTTATTTACGCTCCATCATACTTCCAAACAACTCTGTTGTGAGACAAGTGTGCCTGGCATAATTGCCTCATTTTACAGAAGTAGGAATCAAGTCTTAAATATAAAACATGGGGGAAATTCTCCTGCTGCAAAAATATAAACCCCTGTGGATAGGCAAGTACAGATTTGTAGATGCACACCCCATTGCACTTCATTCCCTTGCTGATTCTTCCAGCACACATAATATATGCTCAATCAAGTCCCAAAAACATGTAGAAGAAGAAAGAGAGTCTTGGCTTGCTTATCTACATTGGGATGTACACAGAGTCCTGAAATTAAAGCCTCCTCTTATGATTGCACCAGCCTCCATTTTCCATTCATCAAAGGCTGAGGAAATCACAGACTGTGGTAGATGGAGAAGGACAGCTCAACTCAGGATGCAACTCCAGAATTTTAGCCCCAAATGTGAGACTCCTGTTTGCAATTAATGAGTAGAGGGATGAGAGTAGTTAGAGGAGAGCTGATGAATGTAAAATACCCAAGGACTCCTTTCAAGAGCTCCAACTTCAAACTTGACCACAGCCTCTTCATTAAAAGTATTCTCATCATTTGTCAATCACAACCCTTTTCTCTAGGTCGCATTACAATTCCTATAGCTCTATAATTCTAAAAGTGAAAGTAAGGTCAAGAATCTGAGTCCAGACAAGTGTTTGTTTTCAGAGAGGAATGGAGACTCTGAAGCCTTTTGTCCACAAACTCTGTCTAGAATTACCCTCCCCATGAGTATGTTACCCTACTCCAAACAGGTGGAGATCTCAATCACTTGAGATGATATTTTGGAATTTTTATGTTAATATTTCATTTGTTTGGACTATTTCCCTTTAACCTTTGCACAATTTCCTTATTAATAACTAGAGTTTTGCTAAATATAACTTTTTATTTATATCATGTTTGAGTTTGCCTTCAATTGCTGTGACAAAACACTCTGACCAATAACAACTTGGGGAGGAAAGGGTTTATTTTTCTTTCATCTACTGGGTCATACATAGTTCATCACTTAGAAAACCATAGGACTCAGGGAAAGAATCTGGAAGCAGAGCTGAAACACAGGCCATAGAGGAATGCTGTTCACTGTCTTATTCTTCTGGTCCATGATTACCGTGCATGCATTGATATACAATACAGAATGATTTCCCCAGGGATGGCATTGACCACAGTGGGCTGGGCCCTTCCACATCACTCAATAATCAAGAAAATGCATGGCCAGAGACATGGCCACAGGCCAATCCAACAGAAGAATTCCCCAATTGAGGCTCCCTCAACCCAGGTGTTTCAATTTGACACTAAAGACATCCATCACACATGTGTACACATTATTTAAAGGAAACTGTACTAGACTGTTTCTGGGAAGATGTCAATACAGAATTAGGCATGTATACAAATTGTCAAGGGAGGTAAACATGAAGGAAAATAGAGAATTTGATGGATGGGTCTCAGTGGTCTAGCTCTGAGCTAGAATGAAGTGCAAGGGTACAATCTTTTTTAACTGCTTTCCAAAATACTGCATAGTGATAGGCAAATTTCTGATCCCAAATTTTTCAGTAGTGGACTAAAACATCTCCCATAAATGGGATTGCCCTATAATTATACTCCAGCTGTTTGGGAATGGCTCTTGGAGAGGGTGGTTTGGGTATAGATGAGGTGATGGTATTAGAAGATCATGCTGGGTGTGGTGGTGCACGCCATTAATCTCAGCACCCAGGAGGCAGAGGCAGGTGGATCTCTGTGATTTCAAGGCCAGCCTGGTCTACAGAGTGAGCTTCAGGCCAGCTGAAATACAAAAAAAAAAAAAAAAAAAAAAAGATCACAATGCTACATGTTATACGTGTGTTTATCATATGTGTACATCACTAGGTTGACAATTCCATGAAATTGAAATCATTATTTATGTTTATAATTAAACCTGCATATCAGGCACAGCAGAGGTAGTGGATATGCTTGATTTGTGAGTCATAAACTTATAAGTACCTCATTACTAACCCAGTTGTATTTGAAAAGAAACCCTAAAACATGCTTCTAACTGACTTTATTGCATCTCTTACAGAAATATCCATTTGCTTATGATGATATTGTAGTGTACGGCTTTAGGGGGAAGAGGTCTAAATTTGGTAAAGATCTATTACATGAAATGCTCAAAACCTCAATAAAAATATACATGAAGTATACGTGGTATATTAAAAATTGATTGCTATTTAAATTATGTGTACACATGTGCATTTGTGTAGTGCTGTGTATAAGTGAGTACAGTTGCCATTGAGGAGCTGGAGTCAGGTGACTGTCAGGGTCAGTGGGAACTGACCTTAGGTCAGCTGTAAGAGCAGTGAGTACTCTTAGTTACTGAGCCAACTCTTCATTCTCATAGTCCCGTGTCTTAATGGGACTGTTTTCTCCTTTATACTCCTTTTCCCTGCCAATATGAACTCCAAAGCACTTTAATTACTACTACTCACATAACAAACTGAAAACTCAACTAATACCAGCCAATGAGGCCAGCCTAATGACAAAGTTTGGGAGAGCTGTAACATTTATAAAATGCCTACTTCTAAATGAATACCACTGTAGATCACCCATTCCCAGCACTTAAGTGTGTAGTGGATGCTTTCTAGCTGGTTAATGATCCAGTTCTTTCATTTTGTCCTGAGATTTCACATCCATGCAAACATTTCTTGCTATTTTAAAGATTTACATTACTCACATTTTAGATATTAATGGGGTACTCTTTGTCTCTGTGGATTTCTAAGTCATTTTCGCTGAGGAGAAAGTGTATGTCATTTACACTTCTTTCTCTGCAGCTCTTATTAATTATTTCTTTGTGGCAAGATAAAAACTTTATGAAGTAGGAGACTGGGGCAAACACTAAATCCTGCATTTGCTGCTTAATTGTTGTAAAGTGAATGTCAATGATCCCAAAGATACACTGTACAGCTACTTTGTGAAAAGCTTTAAATTATGATCAAATCTCACTTTTTCTACTATACTATGCATGTACAACACAACTTATACTTCCAATTAGATGTGTTTGGGATTTTGAGACTTGCATTTTAAACATTCTTAAAGAACCTGGGACTGGAAAGATGGCTCAGTCAGTGCTTGCCAAGCAACATGAGTACCCGACTTCAGATCTCCCGCCCCCACTTAGCAACAATAAAAGAAATTCTGGCACAGTCATTACCTTCTGTAATTGTGACATTAGAGAAGTAGAATCAGGAGGATCACTGGAGATCACTGACCAGAAGCTGATCTCAATCACTGAGCTCTGGGTTTCAAAAGAGACCTTGTATTCAAAAAAGAAGGTGGGGACTAGAAAGATAGTTCAGTGGTTAGCTTTTGCCTTGCAAGTGTCAAGATTGAACTTCAGATCCCAGGAACCCATGTAGATGCTGATAATTCCGGTCACTTCAGATGGAGGCAGGAGATCAATAAAGCAATCTGCCTTGTTTAACTAGCCATTGTTGAGAGCTCTGGGTTTGTCTAAGGGACCCTGCCTCCATGGATAATATAAAAAAATAATGGAAGAAGACTTCTGACATCAAGCTCAGGACTCTACATGCCCTCAAAAATGCATGAACACACAGCACACTCTCATATATGTGTGCACTACACACATGTGCGAACATGCATATACAGGCCTTTGTAGACCACATATGCACACGCATGAAAAATGAGAACACAAATAGATGCAAAGTGACTGTGGAAGAATAAGACACCAGATACCTCCCTGTGGTATCCATTCATGTGAAAGTTCACATAAAGTTACAATCACATACAAACAGCACACACCACACACATACACACACACACACATGCACACACAAATATACAAACACACAAATCCTTCATTTCCCATTGCTTGATTTATATATTTATTCTGAAGATTAGATAATATTAATAAGATACCAGGACCATCATTGTCCAGATAATTATACCTGGACCAATTTCCCTCAGGAGACAAGTTTGGTCACCTCATTTCTTCCCCATCTTTCCATTGTCTATGGCCTTAGAATACATTCCACATCCACTCGTTATAGGCTTTTGTCTTGTGCCCACCCTCACTTCTGCTTCTCTGAGTGCACTGATCTTCATTACCTCACGATACACATTTGACGTTCCCATGCTGAAATGTTTCATCTGGAGGCTTACCTTTATGGTTCCTCTGTCCTCATCCTGAAGCTTTTTCTCATCTGGTTCTTCCAGTACTTCTGGGCCCCAGGACAGAAGTCATACTTCGAGAGAAGTTTACACTGACCTCCCTCTACCTGGCCCAGTCTAGACCCCGTCTCCTGGGCCTCCATCCTGACTTTTACTCTCCCATCATTGGATTTCACACTGTTACAAGTTTTTGAGTACATTGGGAAAAGGTGAGGAAACCTTTGTTTTGATACATTCTTGGGGCTTACGAAATACCTGAGTGTAAGTAGCCATTTATTGAGGAAAAGAGAGATGGAAAGAAAGCTAAAAGGAGAGAAAGAAGGAACAAATGGAGAGGAGGAAGAAAAGAAGGAAGGGAGGGAGGAAAGGAGGGATAGTGGGAAGGAGGGAAGGAGGGAGGGAGGGAAGAAAATGAAAAGATATGATCAGATGAAGCAGGCTCTCATATACAATAAACTTATTTAGAACATATTAGAGTCCAGACACATTCTTTTATTTGGCCATAATGGAAAAAAAACAGTAGTTATGCATTTTGTATTGATAATGAATCATTAGCAGACTACAACCATTTTAAGGAGCTATTTTTGACCTCATGAGATTTCAATAAAGAAAAACTATGAGGTGTTTACCTATTTCTTCCCAGACTGTCCTTAAATGCACTCAGTAGAAGAGCAAAACCCTCAAGCAAGTTGGAAGGGAAGCCTGGCCATGCACTATGTTGTGGCTGAATTTAGGGGAAGAGGCTGACTGTTTCCCAGGGTCCTTCATGTCATTCTTTTGATCTAGATGCTCTCTTGGGAGCATCAGATACAAATTAAAAAAAAAAATCACCCAAAGAGCACTAGATTGCAACTCAGAAATCACACTTGTTATTTTGTACTGGGTTTTGCCCATCCTTTCTTGAAAGTTGACTTTAATATTCATAAGATTAATGAATTATAAGTGTCTATCATTTTCTCTGCTTCTGATAGCTTGTCTTCCCAAGTCTCTTACACTAAGCATGCTTGGGGTGAGGTCATCTAAACAAACCTCTCTGCAAGTCACTTGTCTGTCTCCTATTGCCAGGATCCCCTCAAGATGAGATGTCATCTCATACCCTCAAAGTGGTATCGGGCAGCCAGATATTCTCATTCATCCACAGCAATTTGCATCATCAAGACCCTGCCTATCTAGTGGCTATTTACCACACGTTGTTAATATGTTTGTTATATTTTGTTGGCAGAATATGAAAGTTCATCAGCAAGCCTGCACACAGGGAAAGCATATTGAAATGAGCATTACAGATCTGTCAGGCTGGAGTTTATGGCCTTTCTCAGTACTACACTGTAAGTAAAACAAGCCCTGATTGAGTCAGAAGCCTCCTGGGTGCTCATTTGCCAAAGTGTAAGGAATTTTAATCCTGAGTTTATCTGCTTGGGTTGGGCAGACAGGGCTGGGGGCGGGGGGAACTGGCAGATTGCTTTGGCTTAGAGGTATTATAGACAAGCCTGTGAGTTCCACAGACACCAAGAGAGAAGCATTCAGTGGGTCTGGCCTCTTATCTTCTTATCGTCTTATGGATTTTTGAGATGTAGTACCCTGGAGTTTTAATACTCAGTTTGCAAATCCTTCTTTTTAAAACCAATGCATTAAAATGCAATGGAGAATGGGGGGGGAGGGATATTCACCAAACAATGACGCTGCAAAAATCAAAACTAACAATAAAGTAACTAAGATAAAACTGGACATGAGATTCATTAAAGCTGTAGCTTCTGATATGATTGAAACAAGCACCCTCAGACCTTTCTTTATTCTTTCAGAGTCATAGTCCATGATGGGTTCAGGCTTCCTCAGGAGGGAATCACATTCTTTAAGTAGGACTTTGTAGTTGCTGACACCATCTATAAAAATTACAAAGCTTTGTAATTTTGGGAAAATTAATTAAAAAATATGTTTCATGTGTTAGGTGAAACACAAAATGCATGCACAGAAAATGGCAGGGACCCCATTTCTAACCACAAGAATAGACTGGTTTCTAGGATCTGGGGAGGACTGCATAATTTTCAGTGGGACATTCAAAGGTACCTGGTGCCTCAGACTTGGGTGGCATTAGCATTACCTGATGAGTGTCTCCCAGCATCTAAGTCAGTCACTTCCAGTTCAGGAAAGCTTATCCACTGAATTCCCTTTGTCTTTTTCTGAGCTATTCTAGGAGCCAGAATCCATTTTTCATTCCAGTGGCATGCAGCTATGGGCCACCTGGCTAATGCTTGGGTCATTCCACATTCCAGAGGCATCGAGCTGGGGTCATTTGGCATTCTAGAAGCATTCCAAAGCTGCAGGTCATTCATTATGCCAAGGTTAGTTTGCCAGCCTGTGGAGCCCAGAGCCTTATTCTGCTACATGAGCTTGGAAACTGCAAGGAAGATAGAACTACACTGGTGTCAGAGGGATGGAGGTAGACAAAAACAAAGAAAAAAATTAACTGCAGTGGATTGTTAATTAGTTCTCAGAGAATGTGATGGGGCAGTGACTGGTTCACCTGAAGTCAGTAACAGTATTTATTTATTATTTATTTATTTTTAAGAAGAGAAATTAAGCCAGGCGTGGTGGTGCACAGCTTTAATCCTAGCCCTGGGGAGACAGAGGCAGGTGGATCTCTGTGAGTTCAAGGCCAGCCTGTCTACAGAGTGAGCTCCAGGACAGCTGAGGCTACAGGGAGACGCTGTCTTGAAAAGACTAAAAAAACAAAAACAAAAAAAAAAAAAAAGAAGAAGAGAAGTTAAAAAACAAATCCAACTCAGATAAACAAGCTACTCTGATTTTCTTAATTAGATAAAAAGTGGGATGTGATACAGTCATAGTGTGTACCTGCTCTAAAGCTAGTCAACTCTGTTCAAATATTGGTTCTGTTTTTATGAATTGCTTTACTTTTAGTGATTTATTTAACATATGGTTGGGTTAACCAGAAACTTTACTATTATAATAAAAAAATCCTTAAAAGTGTTTAGCAGGGGCTGGAGAGATGACTGACTCAGTTGGAAAAGTGCACAGTGTACAAGAATGGGAACCTGAATTCTGATTGCCACTACCTGTGTAAAAAAGCTGGTTATTGTGGCACACATCTGTAACGTAGAGCATGTGAGAGGCAGAGACTGGTGGATCCTGAAGCTTTGTGGGTACCCATTCTAGCCAGCTGGTTTAGGGAGGGACCCACGTTCTAAATCACAGTGGAGAGTGACAGAAGACACCAAATGTTGACCTCTTGCCTTCACACACATGCACAAGTACATAGGCACACTTGAACTCATATATACTACACAGATGCACAGACACATAGACACACACACACATACACTAAGAAAATACTATATAGATTTAACATTATCATTTACATTGAATGAAAGATATTTGAAATAAAAAAATGAACACAGATGATTCTTTAATATTTATTGGATTTTGTACATTTCATGCAATAAATGTTATATCGATCATATTCAGATCCCCTCTCCTACATGTCCTCTCCCATTACCCACCATCACCACCTGATTTCATGCATTCATTATAGTATTCATTATTGTGGAATTAAGACTCCTTTTTGTGATTATCTTCAACCTGTGTTAAGCATTGTACTAAGCATAGAAACTGGCTAAATGGAATGATGTAGCCTGGGCTGTGTGACATAAACTGAAACAGATTCAATTCTTCCTTTATACAGAGTCATTTTCTTTTTTTTTTATTTTTTTAATTAATTTTATTTATTTATTTATGTGTATGAATGTACTGTCTGCATGCAAGTGTGTGCACCCGTATTGTGCAATGCCGCGGAGGTCACAAGAGGGTGTCAGATTCCCCTGGAACTGGAGTTCTCCTAGAATTGGAGTTTCAGACGGTTCTCGGCCGCCATGTGGGTGCTGGGGATTGAACCCGGGTCCTCTGTAAGAGCAGTCGTGCTCTTAACCGCTAGGCCATCTCTCCAGCCCCCAGAGTCATTTTCTAATCCCTGTGGCTAACGTAAAAATCAAGGGAAATTCTGTTATACCCAAAAGAAAACTATGACATAAATTTAGACAACCAAAGATGCCGAAGAATGAGAAAATGAAATTAATTGTTAGTGCATAGAATTCAGACAATAATCTGGTAAGAGTCTCATTGGTAATGAAACATGCATGTGAGGTGGGCATTTTCAAGGTCCAGTAGTCACAAACAGAATTCTGGTAGAGAAAATGGCTGTGTTATCAAATCCCCTTGTTAAAGGGGATCAGAATAAGTGTCTTAGTCACTTTTCTGTGGCTGTAATAAAACATTCTGACCAAGGGAACTTATAAAAGGAAGAGTTCATTTGTGCTTACCCTTCCAGAGGAATTAGAGTCCATCATGGTGGCCAGGCATGGTGGCAGGAGGGGACAGAGCAGGGGCAGAAAGCAGAGGCTCACCTCCAAGAAGGCACAGGAAGCAGAGAGGGACTGAAAATCCAGCAAAGTTTAAGAACGACTCTCTAAGCCCAACCCTGGAAACATGTTTATTTTCCAGCAAGGCCACACCCTCACAACTGTGCCACCAACTGAGGACAAAATGTCCAAATACATTGAGCTTATGGGGGACATTCTCATTCAAACCACCACATTCCACTCCCTGACCCCCATAGTCTCATGATCATATAAAACACAAAATGCATTTAATCCAAACTTAAAAGTCCCCATAGTCGTTACCAGTCTCAGTACTATTCAAAAATCCACAGTCCAAATTACCTTCTAATACTTGGGGCAATCTCTTAACTGAAAGCCCCTATGAAATCAAAAGACATATTATATACTCCAACACACAGTCAAACCGAATACAGATTCACATTCCAAATGGGAGGAATAGAAGCATAGTGAAGAAATACTGGACCAAAACAAGACAGAAAGCAAGCAGGGAAACCCCAATGCCAGTACTTCCAAGTCTGACTTCTTCCACTTAACCTCCAAAGGGCTTAGATGGTTCAGCTATTCCAGCTTTGTTTCCTGGAACATGCATCTCTCTCTTGGGTTGGTACCACTTCCTCTATGCATCTCTTATTGGCAGATGTCTCACAGCTCTGACATCATGGACATCTTCTTGGGTTCTCCACTGCCAGCCAGGCTTCACATCCACAGATTCAGGCAATGGCTTCTCAGGGCCCCTTGGACGGTCAGGGACTTGTTCATGCAGGGGCACCTCTGCTGCACTGCATGTTGCCTGGACTTGGTGGCTCTCTGAAACCACAAGGAAGAACAAATGACCCCTTCAGTATCACATCTTTCATGTCTCTAAAGCCAGAAGCAGGTGGACTAAGACACTGCCAGTTTAGGCTGCAAATTTGGGATGGAACCCAGCCTACTTCTTTCACTTTCAAAGCTTTTCTATCTTCAGTGGTTTTCCCAATTTGGAGGGTTAGCTGGGTGTGGTCTTTCCTGGAGGCACTTCTCCTTTAAGTACAAATCTTTAGGCCTCTCCTTCATCACTTTAATCTCCTTTTCAAAGGGATCTTTCAAAGGTAACCTTTTAGGCTATGGGCAGACAGTAGCAAGATGCTGCTAAAATATCCCAGTTGTTTAAGTCTTTGTTTCCCTCAGGAAGTCATTGTTTTCAGCACTACTTTCTTCCTACTAGAATGGCCCATTAAGCCTTCCTTATAGCATTCAACCAATTTTCTAGTACAAACTTCCAAAGTCTTCCACAATCCTCCCCAAACCCACATGGTCAGGTTTTTCATAGCCAACAGCCCACTTTCTGGTTACAATTTCTGTTCTAGTCTACTTTCAATTGCTATGATCAAACAGTCTGAACTAAACTAACTTGGAGAAGAAAGAGTTTGCTTGTCTTATATCTCCTTGTTCACAACTTTTCACTGAGGGAGCCCAAGGCAGGAACTCAGGGCAGGAACCTGGAAGCAGAAGCTAAAGCACAGACCATGGAGGAATGCTGCTTGCTGGCTTGCTCCTCTGGCCCATGCTCAGTCTGTTTTCCTATATAATCCAGAACAACCTGCCCAGGGGTGGCACTCCTCACAGTGGGCTGGGCCCTCCCTCATCACAAAACAATCAAGAAAATACCCCAAAGATATGGACACACAACAATCACATGGTGGGAATTTCCCAACTGATGCTCCCTCAATCCAGGTGTGTCAAGTTCACAACTAAAGCTATCCAGCAGAATAGGTAAACTGAATTCTTTTTTTTTCTTTTTTTATTATTACTTTTCATTACATATATTTTTTGTACAAGATTATGTTACTAATCAAATCTAGACCTGTGCCCCCCCGCCAGAGCTCATGTATTCTGCCAAACATGCTTTTCATCTCTTTCTCAGTCTTTCTCAAACTTCTCCACGTGGAAGTTGACTGTTTTGAGCAGAAGTTCACTGTTTCAGTCAGTTCTCTGATGCAGTCCTTTCTGTTGTTGTTGTTGTTGTTTCCAATATGCATCACTCCCAACTACTTGGACTTAAAAGCTCAAGGGACCGTGTGCAAGAAATACTTACAACTAGGTAATTGGCACTAGCATCCACAGATGAAGGATACCAATCGTCGTTTGTTTTTCTGGGACTGTGTTACTTCACTCAGCATGATATCTTCTAGCTCCAGCCATTTACCTGCAAAGCACTTGATGTCATCTTTCTTTATTGCTGTACCATTGTGTGGATATACCGCATTTTCTCTATCCACTCATCAGTTGAGGGACACCTGGGTTGGTTCCAGCTCCTTGCTCTGCTTCAGATGGTCTTGGAAGATCTCCGATGGTAAACTGAATTCTTATAGGAATCATGTTGATGTTTATGCATGGAGTATAAGCTTCACTCTGTAAGGAATGAAGAACTACAAGTAAAAAAATCAAAACAATGTTTTTAGTTTGCTTTTCTTTTTGTGGTTGTCTCACTCTTAATAATGTATCCTGAGGGATCTTAGAAGCAAAGTGAAAAGTATTGGAGACAAGCAGGCATCTTGTGCAGGATCTCAAGACTCACATCAATACAAGTTAATTGTGAGGCATGCCTTATGGGGAAGAAGAGGCCAGCCAGCTGCTGAGAAGTGGACAGCTGCTGTGATGGAGACGCTGGTTTAACTACCATGTGACTTGCTTCAGCATTGGAAGCTGGGTCCTTTGGGATGTGCTGACCATAGGGAAGCCTGACTTGAACCTCAGCCAATAAGCTCAGGCCAGCAAGAAAAGATTTCTGTGCACACATGAGGTCACCATAAATGTGGCTGAGCCTATTTCCGACAGTCTTAGAGTCTGCGCTACGAATGCACTGGGGTGCTTATTAAGGTGGATTCTGTAATCCTCACAAGAAACTGATCTCCTTAGGTCAATTCATAGTGGCATCTAAGAAATAAAGGTCAAAGATGCTACTGTCTGGTTCTCAAGAGAAACTGCCAAACAAAACGAAAAACAACTGGCGAGAACAACCTGAGATTCTTCTAACTATGCTTTGTCTCCTGTTCATGTTAAAATCTGGGAGTAACAGCTTTAGGAGAAAACTCAAGTTTTCCGTGAGGTCTTACATTTGGTGAGCAGGATAGCTTATAGAATCTCAGGAAGGTTCTTAAGAAAGAAGACAGAGATAAACCAATTAGATGTGAAACTAAGCTTCAATTGAAATTAATGAAGGCATAACAAGTTAAAACGTTTATATACTAAAAGCATTAAAATGCTGACAAATATTTCACAAAAAACAAAACTGTGTTTTGTAATACAATATGCCTACAATATTTCATACCCTTTTTATAGATAAATTAGAAAGTCAACTCATTTTTTTGTCCAGCTCCCTATTTTTTAACAACCTGAAAATTTTTCTTGTTTCATAATTTAATATTGAATTAATAATTATACTTTTAGCATTGATATATTTTTGGCAAAACGCCTATCAAAATTCTTTAGGAAAGTGTTCCTTAGGAAGTTTTCAGATCTCAGAGAATGTCTAGATTCTTTTTTGGTCTAGCAATGTATTTTGTTTATCTTTTGCTTTGGTCATAATAATTTGTAATTAAAGTTCATATAGTATGAGTACATTTTGATTTTATGCTGATTTTAGCTGTCTGTAACACATGGCAACTCAGTTTAAGAACTGTGTGCATAGATAGTCCACACAAAGACCTGATTAGTTAAGCTGATTTTGATCATGAAAAAAAAAAAGCATTGGAGCTGTCCCAAGGACACAAATGCAGTCAGAATGTACAATTTACATAATGTACAGTAAACACTGATCAAAAATAGGTGAAAAGGGCTAGGGAGATGTCTCATAGGAAAAGTGCTTATAGTGCAAGTGTGTGACCCAAATTTTAACACCCAGATGCCACACGATTCTGGATGTGGTATCACTTGTCTGTAATTATAGTTCTCCTATGGCAAGAGGGAAGAGGGATGCAATACAGTCCCCAGAAACTAGAAGGTAACTAGCTCACTTTGCAGTGGCAAACAGCACCCAAGGTTGGCTTCCGATTTACATGTGCACACAGGGGCATGCATACACAAAGATGCACATCATGCATGCACACACAAACATGTAAGCAGACACATATGTGCCCAGATATCGCACACAGACCTTATACACATCCACAAAGATGAAAGAAATGGTTATGAGACTAGTAACATGTCATGACCCACATCAAGGAAGGTCGGATGGAAATGATAAGTATTAACAGGGGAATCAAGACACATAAATATACACTTATGTTTCAAAAACAGTCTGCTAGCTGTGCCTGGTGGTGCACACCTTTAATCCTAGCACTCGGGAGGCAGAGGCAGGAGGATCTTTGTGATTTCAAGGCCACCCTGGTCTACAGAGTGACTTCCAGGACAGCTGGAGCTACAGGGAGACCCTGTCTCAAAAAAGACCAAAAAAAAAAAAAAAAGTCTGCTGGCTTATATCACTAACTCACAAAGAGTATTGAAGTCTAATATGTAGATCATTCACATCTTGTCTACGCTCTCAGCACCCCCAAAACGCCCCCGATCTCATCAGATTACTAGCATCACAGCTGATCTCAGATTATTAGCACCAGAGAGAAATGAATTTCCCTTTGAATCATCTCTGTCCTTCCATTATCTATGGAATCTTGTTAATAGAAATTCATCTATATGACAAACTACATAAAACTATACCTTAAGCTCCATGTATTATAAACTCAACTAGAATCTACTTAAGCTGGGTTCCAAAATGTCTGCCCCACTAGATGCTAAGTGAAGTGAAAGAGTAAAATGACTATAGTCCTGACCACCTTTTCAAAATTCTAGAAACCCAGAACCATATGATCACAGTCCTAAGGCAATCCCCTGA
>VZQC01008195.1:253295-279477 GCA_009823505.1 Rhizomys pruinosus | reverse complement strand
GGGTCTCGGACTCCCCTGGAACTGGAGTTCTCCTGGAATTGGAGTTTCAGACGGTTCTTGGCTGCCATGTGGGTGCTAGGGATCGAACCTGGGTCCTCTGCAAGAGCGGTCGGCGCTCTTAACCGCTAGGCCATCTCTCCAGCCCCGCAATGTATATTCTTACTTCAACATATAGAATATACTATTTCAAGTTAGTAAAATTTTGAGGCTGGAAGAGGATCGTATGCATGTATGTTATAACCAGAACTCCCCACCCAGAACTGTCCTCATTCTCCTACATGAAATCCCTTCAACCTCTCTATCAAGTCCGATATGCCCTGTTCTAATTGGGGTGTTTCTATTAGAATATGAATTATTTTGCATTTAAATGTGAGTTTATTTGTTTCTCTATTCTATGTTCTCCCTAGCATTTTAATCTCAACTAGGGTAGAAATCTGTGAGCATGGAGCCACAACACCTTTAATAATACTTAGCACATAGAATGTATAAAAATATGAATGCAGGGAGACCCTGTCTCGAAAAGACCAAAAAAAATATATATGAATGCCTGGAGAGATGGTTCAGCTGTTAAGAGCACTGACCGCTCTTGCAGAGGACCTGGGTTCGATTCCTAGCACCCACATGGTGGCTAAGAACCATCTTTAACTCCAGTTCCAGGGGAATCTGATGCCCTCTTCTGACCTCTGTGGCATTGCATGACATGGGTGCACCAAACTACATGCAGACACTACACTCATACACATAAAAAATAATAAATAAAAAATTAAAAATATATATAAATGCCTGATAGTGGGAATTAATATTTCATTCATCTGTTATGACTTTGTTACAAAATTTCATTCAATACACTATCCTATCTTGAGACCCAGAAATCAAAGAAGATTAAGTGATCTGGACAAATTCTCTCATATATTAGAGAGAGAAACCAACATGAAACTCTCAGTTCCACATTTACAGGCTGTAGTTTGTATTTTACTATCAAATGGTTTCTAGCACAGAGAATGTGAATATCCATGACAGTATGGAACAAGGTTCAGCCTACAAATTTTGGCATCTGACTGCTCGGGTACAGTTTCTAGATCCAGAGGCTCCTTTGTAGATAAAGTCATTTAACCTTCCATTTCTTCTACAGTGTCTTTGTCATAATGTCTTCCTTAATGTGTCATTAAAAAGTTGTGGTCACACAAACCTTGAGTCCCAGTACTCAGAAGGCAGAGGCAGGTAAGTCTGTAAAATTTCAAGGCCAGCTTGGTTTATATAAGGACTAAGCCAAATGTGGCTGCAGGGAGACCCTGTCTCACCAGATAGAAACACTGGTTGCATCTCATCAAAATTTTTAAAAGTTTTAATGAGATAAACATATACAAAAATTGTAGCATAAAGTAAATAATCAAAATATATAATAATTAACATTGTGATTATCTATACTCACAGATATATGAGTTTGGAGATTAAAAAAATAGGCTTATGGGGCTAGAAAGATGGCCTAGTGGTTAGGAGCACCGACTACTCTTGTAGAGGACCCAGGTTCCATCCCCAGCACCCACATGGCGGCTGAGAACCATCTGTAACTCCAATTCCAGTAGAACTCCAGTTCCAGTGGAATCCTAAGCCCTCTTCTGACCTCCGCAGCATTGCACAACATGGGTGCACAAACCTACAAGCAGACAGTACATTCATATACATACAAAATAAATAAAATTTAAAAAAATAGACTTATATGAACTCAATGCTAATCCTATTTGTGAAGGTGCTTCTTATTAGGAGAGAAATATTGGCCTGAGGTGCTTCTTGTACTGCTGATTGCTGAAATAACCAGACTACAGTCAAGGAAACCTGAAAATTTAATACTAACCTGTAGAGTTCAAAGCTGTGGGAATCCAAGAGACTTGTGTCCCTACAAAACTCCAGGGATGTACTCTGAATCAGGCAGAATCAGACATGACTTGAATGTTTCAGATTTTTGAGGCCTGCAGTATCTAATCCCAGGCCTGTATGCGGGACAATGCACATAGCAATGTTGACTTAAAATAGATATTTGGTTAAACAAAAACTGGAAATGATAAAAGAAACAGTATAAGGAGGTGTAAAATTTTGAAACATAGAAAATATATTACTTGTCTCTTGCTACATGACTAATTTTCTTCAGACTGAGCAGACAACAAACATTTACCTCTGGAGTGTGGATGACATGACAGATGAACTTCAATCAGTATTAATACCAGAACTAGTTTATGGATACAATGACAATTCTTACTGAGGTAGTTGCTTTTCATTTCATATACCAGGAAGTTGATAAATAATAAAATTTTATCTAAATTTCTATGAAAATCCAATGCACAGCTGTTACTGTTTTATAAATTCATTTCTGAATCAGTTACATTACTGAGCAGCTGTTGACTATACATTTATAGTTTGCTAGGTGCTGTGTCCTGAACCAAAATACAGATGCCATGCCTTGAATCAATATACGCGCATATAGATTTTTTAAATGTATATTTTTCTGAGTCGTATGTTCTGTAGGAACAATAAAGCTTAAGAGGAGAAAGAGGGCTTCCTGTCACAGAAACATGAAGTAATAGCTTAGCATTTCATAGTCACCAAGGTTTAGGAAAAAATATCTTTTGAGTCTGAAAACACATGTCTGCCAGTAACAATACCCCAGAGCAATGGTTAGGGCTCCCAATTTCTTTCAGGACACTCAGTGAGTTATAGCATTTTTGTTTGCAGATAATATGAATCCTAACTGGATTTGGGAATTTTTTCAGACACGGGAATCTCCAAGACTCCCACCGTAAATGGTAGATATCTTGATTTCTTTTGGGAAGAGAAAGGTGCAGTTGTAGCTTCTGTATTCTCATTTACCATGTCGTTATGACAGAGAAAACAAACCACCAAACATCAGCAGCAGCAGCAACAACAATAACAACAATAACAACAGCAACTAGAACACCTCATCAAAGCAAATTAAAGAAGGAAACTTTTTTCAAATTTTATTTATTTTTATGTGTATGAATGTACTGTCTGCATGTAGGTTTGTGCACCCGTGTAGTGCAATGGCGCAGAGGTCAGAAGAGGGTGTCGGATTCCCCTGGAACTGGAGTTTCAGACGGTTCTCAGCCGCCATGTGGGTGCTGGAGATCAAACCCAGGTCCTCTGCAGGAGCAGTCGGTGCTCTTAACTGCTAGGCCATCTCTCCAGCCCCCAAAGAAGGAAGCTTTTATTCTGAGTCAGGTTTCCAGGATGCAGCGCATCATGGTAGGGATATCCTGGCAGAAAGAGTTTGAGTTTGAGGCTGATCACATTGCACCCTCATCTCTGGAAGCAGAGAAATGAAGACTGATGCTCAGTTCACCTTCTTCTTGTTGCCCAGTCCAGGACAAAGCTCATGGAACATCACCGCCTCAATTAACCCCGTCTAGAAATTCCCTCATGAACATGTCCTGAAAACTGTCTCCTGAGTGATTCTAGATCCTGCCAAGCTGAAAGTCATTATTAAAAATGACAGCTTGGTGTAAGTGGTGGTGGCGCAAACGCCAAGATGCAGATATTCGTGAAGATCCTGACTGGCAAGACCATCACCCTAGAAGTGGAGCCCGGCGACACCATTGAGAATGTCAAGGCCAAGATCCAGGACAAGGAGGACATCCCTCCCAACCAGCAGTGGCTGATCTTCGCTGGCAAGCAGCTGGAAGATGGCCGGACCCTGTCCGACTACAACATCCAGAGTCTGCATCTTTGAGGTGGCGTCATCGAGCCATTTCTTCGCCAGCTCGCCCAGAAGTACAACTGCAACAAGATGATCTGCCCGCAAGTGCTATGCCCGCCTGCATCCCTGTGCTGTCAACTGCTGCAAGAAGTACGACAGAACCAACAACCTGCACCCCAAGAAGTTCAAGTAGAGTGGAGACAGTCTGTGGTACGCACCCCCGGGACCCTAATAGAGTCCCTTCTGTTGACTGGAGCAGCAAAAAAAAAGACAACTTGGTGGCACATGGCTTTAATCCCAGTACTAGAGAGGCAGAGGCAGGCCAATCACTGTGAATTCAAGGCCAGCCTAGTCTACATAGTGAGTTACAGACCAGCTGGGGCTGCAAGGAGACCCAGTCTCAAAAAGACCAAAAAAAAATTTTTTTCACAGCTTCCCATTTAGATATTCCAATATCTAGCACAAAGTAAACACCTGTTCTGGAAGTTTCTGGAAAAGCAAAAATTAAAGTAGAAGTCAGTGTAGATGCCTTTCCACTTACCAGGAACTCATGACTCTGACTACACACTTTTCTAACAAAGACAAAAGTATCTAATATTCAGGCTTAAATTTGAGTTTGGGGTAGAATTACTTTTTATATTAAACAAAAGAACAATGGTGATTTGAATAAAAAAAATCTGTTAATAACAAAATTAAGTGTTGGCTGTAGACAATGAACAGAAGTTGCAATTAATAAGCAACAAGGGTTATTTGGGGACTAATGGTTAAAAGTGGTTACATGAAAGTATTTAATAGTCGGAGGCAGAAGCAGAGGATCTTTGTGAGTCAGGCCAGCCTGGTCTACAGAGTGAGTTCAGGACAGCTGGGGCTACAGGGAGACCCTGTCTAAAAAAAAACAAAAAAAAAAAAAAAAAGAAAAAAAAAAAAAAAAAAAAAGAAATTGACAAAGAATGAGGACACAGGGACTACAAGAAAGGGGACAGGACAGAAATAGGAGAAACGGCAGCATTTTTTCCCCCTTAATGTAAAGGAGAAGCAGGAGATAGCACTTTGAATTAAGAGTTAAGAAACTCCATTCCTTACCACTGCCTAAGCATTGGATAGCTGTGTGACTTGGGGCTAATCACTTAACCTCTCTTTGAGTCACTTTCATGAATAGCAATTCTAGCTTAATAATGCTCCTTAGCCACATCTGTGAACACTAGAAAATTTAATAAGATGTCCTTGTTCAGTGAAATAAAAAAGCAGTATGTGAAAATCCCAGTTAAAATTGAGGTTACTCTCCATTTACAGACATGGAGAGAATTTTAAAAAGTGTGGCTACAAAGCCAAGACAATTAAGTTATTCAAGTGGAAGATTCAAAGTGAAAATACGCACCCACAGACATACGCATTAGCACACACTCTGCAACCATTTCTAATTGTCAACAATATTATATTTATTGTTCTTTGAGCAACTATCATTTTCCAGGCACTGCATAAGTAATTTATGAGCATTGTTTCATTTCATTTCACAACTCGTGAGTTAAGAACCACCACAGAATAATTTACTGACTGAATTATCTGGGTAGAGTCTTCCAATTTCCACCTCCTTTACATTGTATGTACTTTCTACCATTGTTTGGAATCCATTGGAGTGGATGGTAATGGTCTTTGCTCTGATTCTCCTTGTTATAATTCAATGCTTCTGTGGTTTCCAAGCACCAATGAGTATTTGGTTGTTGATCTAGATCTGGTTTGGCCTTGACATTTCTCTATTAGCTCATGCAAACTTGCCAGCCTTCAGTGTCTACTAATCAGTGGCATGTATGCTCCTTCATTTCCTCATCAAAAGTTTGAAGAATATTAAGGAAAAGTCTTACATGCGAGAGAAAGGAGAGGGCATAAAAGCGAGGTAGAAAGTGATAGTGAAAATGGAGAGATTTGTCAGGTTTCCCAGGAAAACCACAAGAAAGTCACAAAAGCAGTGTCTAGATTTCATCTGTACCTGTGGCAGACATCAATAATCAATCACTGCTTTTTTTTCTTACTGAGCCAGCAGTGGGTCCCCATGTCCTAAGCACACACACACTTCAGGCAGCTTTGAGTGATTAAACTTGGCATATTATTTCAAATGTGTCTTTCATTCCTAGATAAAATAATCTCTAAAATTCACTTTGGATCTAATATTTTAGCAATGTATTTTTTCCTCTGGAAAAAATCATGAAGTTAGTAACAGAAGACTAAGTTTAAATTTTGGTTTTGACATTTATTACTTTTGTGACCTTAAGGAAGTCAATTCATATCTTTGATCTGTTTTACTCTTTTTTTGATAATCTGAAAAATGGGGATAAAATATCAATAATTTAATGTCAACCTGAATATTAAATAAGATCTAGAAAATGTTACTCTAAATAATGGCAAGTCATGTGTATAGGTGCTGGGGTTCTCAGTATATGGGAAGCTGAAACAAAAGTACAGGAGGCAGAGAAGGCCATTTTTAGGAGAGTTTTGTGTTGCTTTGATTTGTCCATTATCAGTTAATCACAGTAAGATTGGTTGATGGTGATTCCATGTACACTCTTGGGAACCTTATCCCATAAAAGTGCCATATTTACTAACAACATGCATATGGACTGGTCTTTAATCCCCACACCTCCCTGCATGCATAGGAGGTATTCCATTTCAGGCTAAACAGAGCATTCTCTTTTAGATGTTATAAGTCCTCATCCTGTCTAACCTACAGAATAAAGTCTTAGATATTTATGTGGAAGGGGCAATAGTTAATATGAATGCATATTTATCTACTTTTCTGATACTTAGTATATGCCTTTGCTATCTATAAATGTGTAATGATCAAAATCAGAACTAGGCTTTAATGTGGAATGGACCTTGGAGAGAAAATGGGCTAAGGGGCCAGATTTGAAGGGTTTCCAGCTAGGGAGTATTTTTTATTGAATTTTTGTTTATTTCATATAGAACATCTCAATCAGTCTTAATCACCTTTATACCCCATTTCCCAGGGCCACCCTCCCACACCGCCCCCCACTGGAATTCATAATCCTGTCATTTGTGTTAAGGCCAATTTTATCAAGTTAGTGTCTCCAGATGTTCCTCAGTACAAGTTCATCCACTGAGCTCCAGTCAGCCTTTCCAGAGTCCCTTGCTTTAAGAAAATCGGCTCTTCCTCCCCTAACTGTAATCTGCTGCCAATATTTCTTCAACTAACGTTGGGGACTGCTGCCTGCTTCCCCAGTTCCATGAGGGGTTTTTGTCTGCTTTAGTTTGCTTGGGTCTTCTGCATGCTGACACCATTGCTGTAGGTTCATATGATCTGGGTACTAGGAAATTATCCCTGAATAGGATACCTATAGAAATATTTTATCTCCCAATGTTCATGGATCATTGCAGAAGAGGAGAGGAAATATTGTAAGAGCCAGAAGTGGTGGATGATCACAAGGAGGTAGAGTTTTCCAGAGAGCTGGTCAGTACCATATGAAGTCACAGAAATGGTGATGGCATGTGTAATCCCTGTGCAGACTCAAACCAGATAAGATCCCAAACATAGACATGGCAAGTGGATGAGAAACTCCAACCCAACCCCAAGAACTACTGGATGCAGGAGTGAGAGAGTTAGTCTCTTTCAAGCATGTATCTCTTGGTAGGTTAACCAAGCTCCAGAGGATAGACCCACACTGAAGGACATTTGAGGACACAGATTAGTCAAATAAATGAGGCAAGGGACAATGTAGGGAGGTGAAGATAGGGAAGGGAATCTAAACTCCATCAAAATGTTTTGTATCAAGTCACAAAAATTCAATAAAAGTTTAAAAATAGTTATGTGCATTTGTGTATGGGGGTGGCAGTATATATGCATAAGTACGGTGACCCTGGAGGACAGAAGAGGGAATTACATATCTTGGAGCTGGAGCCACAGGCTGTTGTGAGCCACTGATGTGTGTGCTGAGAACCAAACTCAGGTCTTCTTCAAGAGCACTGTAGAGCCCTATTTACTCTTTACTGCTGAACCGCACATGTAACCCTCACAAGCGAAGCTTATCCTCATTAATATTTAATATTGCTCTGTTCCTTTAATTACTGAGTTACAAATTGTTTTAGTTCACAAGGTTTTTGCTGTAACATTCAATACTTAAAAAATGTGTATGTGTAGCTGGTATCTGCCTTTTTGTGTGTGTGTCTCAGTGAGTGTGTGTGTGTGTGTGTGTGTGTAAAAGTACAGGGAGAATGCTTAGTTTCCACCGTACAAAATGTTCTCCATGTATTGGACATTATGCAGGTAATGCTGAGATGATTCTGAAGTTGGTGATCTGTAGGCTCAAAGGGCAAAAAGTACGACTTTGTTTAGAAACTTGAACAAATTTTCTAACAGTTTCCTTCTTCCTGGGGGCACAGATCTAAATCTCATGAAGTTCTATAAGATCAGGAATTTTCAGTGAACATATGGATTTGACTTTTTTTCATAATCCATAACCCTTATGTCTTCTCCTCTGGAAAGGCCTCTTTACAGTCCTCATTCAATAGGAGTAGCAACTCTCCCTTAATAGCTCTTAGGTAACTTTGCTTATAGAACGTGCTATGGGTTTCGATATTGACATTAGTCTTGCTCTTTTACCTGTTCCCAATATTATTTCAACTTTTTAGTATTTCATCAAAACTTACTTGAGGGACTTGTTCTGCAAATTATGTTTATATATAATGCAACTTTTTAATTGATTATAAGTAAAGGCTTCAGATTTCTGTTTTGGTTCAAGAATTGAAAGGATTTGTCTCTTCAGAAATTGGAAGGAGTGATAGGAACTCTAAAACATATGAAAAATCAATATTGTCTTAGAGAAAGAAAGAAAGGAAGGAAGGAAAAGAAAAGAATAAATAAAGAAAGAAGGCAGAAAAACCAGAAAGAATGACTAACATAGTGATTTTACTGCTGGAAACCAGCTCTTCCATTATGTCCCCTGAGCCCAAAGGATGGCTGCTTTTCTTCCCTTTTTTCTTTAAAAAATTTTTTTTTAATTTTATTTATTTCTGTATGTGTATGAATGTACTGTCTGCATGCAAGTTTGTGCACCCGTGTCGTGCAATGCTGCGGAGATCAGAAGAGGGTGTTGGACTCCCCTGGAACTGGAGTTCTCCTGGAATTGGAGTTTCAGATGGTTCTCGGCCACCATGTGGGTGCTAGGGATCGAACCCGGGTCCTCTGTAAGAGCAGTCAGCACTCTTAACTGCTAGGCCATCTCTCCAGCCATCTTACCAGATCAGCGGGTACTCCAGATAAAAACACAAAACATAACTGCCATAGGTTTTGAACCCGCCTCCTAAGTTGCCATAGTCAGGTTTGAAACCCAGCTTTCCCAATGCACTGAGAAAATGGTGTCTATTTGGAATTCCAAGTTAGAAGAAGCATTGTTACCCAATGACCCTAACCCTCTATGGTCAGGATCAAATACTGCACTTCAGCTTGCTGCAGATATTTGGATAGATTGGGAGGAATTAGAAACATAATATAAAATATCAGCATTGTTTTAAAAATACAAGTAAGATTGAAACAGTCGACTTAGAAACAAACTTCTGCAACTTTAAATTTCTTTTCTCAGAAAGAAGGTTTGAGCAGTCACTTTGTCACTTTCCTGTCCCATGCTCAAAATGGAATAAGCTTCCATACCATTATCAATGTTCAATATCAGTTTTATCATTTTCCCTCTCAGGGATGTTTCTGGAAACTCTCTATCCCCCCGCCCATTCAAATTTGGCTGCAGGAAGATGTTCAAATTGATTGTCCAAAATCAATTTAAGGGACCATTAGTCATCCAGAGGCTAATTGCTGTTATTATCTTATTATTCATCATAATCTCAATAACACAAGAATAATGCAAAATTGAAAAGGTAAATCCAATTTGCTATGCAGTCATCACAAAAGATCATAGTGATTTCTGAACAGAACTCTTGCAAAGAGTTTCAGGATTCCATGCTTTATTCAGTTTAGAAATTGTCATTGGGTTTAACTTAATATTCCAGGGTTTCAGCCCACTGCTAATACGGTAGCAGTAAATGAGTAGGGTTTTTTAATTGGGAGAAATAACAAGAGGATGTGGGCCTTGGTCTGTTGGAGCTTTATGTCTATAAAATATGCTGCTGTTCTTTACTATGTGAAAAAGAGAAAACTGCCAAGCATGACAAGTCACTAATTATTACCAGTTTGCTATATAGGGAATGGACCCCACCTTCAAGGGTCTAGGTGATTTTAAAGCTAGTTCTTAAAAGTTATCTAACGCTTCAATGATCTAATAAAAAAAATACATATAAGTGAAGTTTCATGGTCAAATGCCTAAAGCCATGGGTATTTTTAGGGAGTCATGTACTTTCTGACATACTGACTATGAAAGTATGGCTTGGAGGAAGTGGGAAAGAGGTGGAGATGAAACTAGAAAGGAATATTGGCCTAAAGCTGTGATGGACAGGAAAGGTAGCTTGGATTGTTAGAATGGAATCCAAGAAAGAAAGAAAAAAAAACCACTGAAACAATAAAGTGGAAAATGTTAATAAAATCTTCAGATATATAGAAAAAATATAATCAATATAGTAATAATAGCTATTACAAGTTGAAACAAGTTATTTTGAATTAGTGGTATGCTATAGAAAGGAAAGACAAAACAGATGAGGCATTAATAACTCAGTGGATGAAATGCAACTAATGCTCTGAAAACCGTTGGGCATGGAATGAATTACTACACAGTATATAGTTTAAAGTGAGTCAGTTTGCATGAATATATTAAATGATACATCCAACTAAACCATTATACGACAACATCTTCTTAAAATAGGTGAGCAAGACAATGTCCTACAAAAAAGAAAAAAAAAAAAAACAAAAAAAAAAAAAAAAAAAAAAAGGCCGACGAAAAGCAGCTTTTGTATTAGCATCGTTTACTTTTATTTTCGAATATTAAGTACATATTTTTTTTGAATATTGTTTTAACTTTCAAACTGTCCCCTAAACTTTAAGGATTAATTATTCAGATTACAAAAAAGCAGACATCTTAAAAAAAAAAAAAAAAAAAAAAAAAAAAAAAAAAAAAAGATCTTAAACACTAGTTAAGAAGAGACATTAGAGAGAAAGCAGAAACTCCGAGGTAGAGACCCCCCCATGACCTTGTATCCACCTGCATAGCTCTGTCACACACGCATTCATTTTCCCCCTGATCCAAGGTTTTTAATTGCCTTCGCCGTGTTGTTTCTACGCGGTTGTCCCCTCACAGGTGAAGTCATCAAAATCTCCACTGGAGCCCTTGCGGCCTGGTCAGCGCCTAGCATTTAATCATCAGCATCAAAAGAAACATCCCCCGAACCCCATTAAATAAGAACACCAAGAAACCCTAGACAGGCAGAAAACAGAAGGAGGCGGAGGGAAAGAAAGACAACCGAGACAACGCAAAACAAAAAATAAACCAACAACAACCACCCACCCGAAAAACAGACAGAGGACAAACAGACCCCACACCCGGGAGATCTCTGAGAAGGAAGCCCAGAAAAGGAAGAAGGGACCGCACGAAAAGGGATGAAGAGGAACCAGCGGAGCAGGGAGAAGAAGGGGGAAGACAAGGAAAGGAGAAACACATAAAAAAGGTAATGAACTGAACTGGGGCCTCTACGGTGCCTTGGGGGCGAGCTGATTGCTGATGGTTTGGTCCTGCTGTCTTTGTTTGAATTGGGCTTTGTGGCGGTGAGGTTGGAGTTAGCGCCCCCAGCTGGGATTAAAGGGTGTGGTCTTTTATTTGTTTGCTTGAAAGTTAGTCGACTAGTGGCTCGACAGTGGCTGTGGGGCGGAAGTTACCTCAAGCCGCATACCAGCCAGGATTAAAGGCAACGCTTAAGAAAAAAATACGCTATGTGTGAACGCCTTTGAGATTTTGGAGATCTCCTCTTGAAGGAGGCCCCAGGCGGGGGCAAGGGTGCGCGGCGCGGGCTGGCTTGAAGAGGCCCCCCCCGCCACCCACCCCCCCCCCCATTGCGGGCTAGAGAGCCCCCCCCCCCCCACCCGCCCCCCCGCCCACCCCCCCCCCCTGCCAAACTGGGATTAACGAAAGAAGGATCGGAAGGGAGTCAAAGCAAAATCACGCCGGTCAACTTAAACAGTTAATATTGGCATTCATTACGTCATCACCAATTTGGTAAGATACAGTGCAAGGAGAAGCCCATATTGCTCATCCATATGGCCCAGTACTCACCTAAGAAGAAACTACAACTGGAAATTGCAGGTATAATTCCAATCCCAGAACACCAAATCCCCCGAATCCCGAAAATCCCACCACCCAAGCCAATCTATTACTAAATAACCCTATGGTAATTGACTCCGCGATTCAGTTTCAGTATGTTAATCCCCCTTCGACCGGCCCCGGGATTGACAACACGGCCACATGACAGAGCAAACAAGATTAGCATCAGAACACAATTTTGAACCTACTAAAGAACTATTAAATACTTAACATATAACTACTAGCAAAATCCCATAAAGAAACAAAAGAAAAACACACTTAAAAAAATTTTAAATAAACTAAAACAATAAATAAATTAAATTATTAACGAGAGATATAGTAATCATGACAAAAAAGAACTCTTCATTCCGGAAGGAATGTTAGTAGAAACCTGTCGAATAATCCCATAGAACGTAAAAAGAAAAATTAAACAAACCAATTAACGCGAATTTCCACCTCACAAATCCAACCATCAATAAACAAATATCTATACAAAAATAATATCGAGAACTCCAAAAAGAAATAGAAACACTAAATAAAAAATCAAATAGTAATAAAAATAAATCAAACACTCATCCTCAAGATGAAATAATGAAAAAATACTCAGGAAAGCAAATGGAGGAAGCAGAACAAGAGAATATCAGACCTGGAGGACAACACAGAACAACTAAAAACCTCGGGAAATATTTGACAAATTAAAAAAAAAAAAAATAATACACAAACATGGCCAAACCACATAGCTCTGTGGGACACTATTAAAATATCAAACCTCCTCATCCCTTAACTAGCGGCCGTCGAATCCTTCCCCTAGCGCACGCGTAATTGCCCCAGCGCTTCCACCACAGCATCATCGCTGGCCACCTAACCCCACCTACCCACCCATCCCCCCGTAACCCCGCCATAAGCCCCGTCACCCCAACCCAGCCGCACCTCGACCTCCCCACGCCCAGAGTCAAGAAAAGAAAATTGCTGCCACGGCCACAACAAGACAAAGACAGCACACAGCAAATAGTTGTAAAAAAATGCTGGACCAAAAAAAACCGAAAAGCAGCCAGTCACCCAAAAGAACAAACAAACAAAACAACAAAAACAAAAAACAACAACAGAAAAAACAAAACAAAAAAACGCCCCAAAAAGACCAAAACCCGCCCAAAAAAAAAAAAACACAACAAAAAAAAAACAACCAACAACCCAAAACACACCCGCAGGGCAAACGCTGACACAAACCCAAACAAATATAAAAATTCCCTTAAGAAAACTACAAGACAAGAACCAGAACAAGATGACTATAGGGGAAACCTTCAGAATAAGCTAGACAGTTACAACAACAACGTGTACTTCCCTCACGCAAAGATGAAGATGCAAAGAATAACCCTGGGACTTGATCAAATCATAGGATCCCAGTGTTTGAGGAGAGACAATGGATGCCACCCGGTTACTATACCGGAGCAAAAATGTCAATCAATCTAGTGGAGGGTCCGAGAAGACAGCGAGTAAATCTTCCATGACATAAGCAAGAAAGAATACTATTCCTGAAAAACCAACCCTTCAGTGATTACTTTGAAGCAATCCAATGGAGAGAAGAAAAGGAGCAACCAACCCCAGGCAACTATAAGGAGAAATCAATTAAAAGCTAACTGTCAGAAGTAGAAACCTAAAACCAAAACCGCAATGGATAAAAGGCAATCCAGAAGAGCAGACACAAAACCCAGCTATCAGCACAAAAACCCTCTCAATATACGCTACTTAACTAATTAATGGACTAAATTTCCCCACATCAAAACGCATCTGCACTGTGAGCAACTGTTATTATGTAAACAGAATCCTCGATATGCTGTCTGCAAGAAAACACATCTTACACTTCAGATCAGGCACCACCTTTAAGTGAAGGGATGGAAAAAAATATTCCACAAATGGTACAAAAAAAGAAAAGCGGTGTTGCTATTTTAATATCGAATGAAATAGACTTTCAAAGTAAAAAAGAAATCAGAAGAGCAAAGTAAGGCCCATTAAATTTTCATCAAAGAAACATCCACCAAGAAGATTCACAATTAATGAATATATATGCACCACCAAATTCTGGTGCACCAAACTTTATAAAGACAATTTGCTACTCCAGGACCACAAGTCACAGACTTAACCCCAGCACACTTCATAGTGGGAGTTTTCAATTACCCCACCTGAGCCCTTTGGATAGGTCAACAGGACCAAAAATAAACAGAGAGGACATCTGAAACCTGAACGATATGATACACCAAATGGGACCTCATCAGACATCTCTACGAACATTCCATCCTAATACCAAGAATACACTTTCTACTCAGCACCCCACGGAACTTCTCCCAAAATCGACCACATCCTGGGACACAGAAGAACCTCTCAATAAATCAAAAAGATTGAAATAATTTCATGCATCCTGTCAGACCACAGTGCAAATGAAGCCTCAACATCAACACCAGGACAAGCCCTCCTGCTACAAGAACACAATGGAGACTAAACAACACACTCTTGAATAATGAATGGGGTCAAGAAGAGATAAAGAAAGAAATAAAAACATGCCTGGAAACTGAATGAAATGACAAGACAACACAACAAAATTATGGATAACCCTTAAAAGCATGCCTAAGAGGGAAATTTATTAGCCCTGGGTGCCTACATTTAGAAAAACAGAAAGAGAGCACAAGTGAAAGTTATCTAACACTACAGCTAAAAGCACTTGAGAGAGGCAACAACAGATGAACCCCTAAACGCAACAGACAGGAAGAAATAAAAAATCAGACAGAAATCAATGAATAAAAAGCAAAGAAACAATAACAAAAAATCAATAACAAAGAAAAAAAAGTGGTTTCTTTGAAAGAATAAACAAGATAGACAGAACCTCTAGCCCAGTTAAAACAAAAGAAAGGAAGGAAACAACTCCAAATCAATACATCTGTGATGAAAAAGAAATATCACAACGGACAAGGAAAAGATCAGAAAATTATATTGGGAATATTACAAGAACCTTATATTCTACCAAGTTTGAAAATCTAGAAGAAATGCTATGAATATCTGAAATCTTTGGGAAATCACCGAAAGCTTGGCCAAGAGAGACCAGCAGCTTAAACAGACCATAACATATGAAGAAAGAAGAGGATGTAATAAGAAAGCCTCCCAACAAAAAAAGCCCAGGGCCCAGACAGGTTTCACAGCAGAATTCTATAAAACATTTCAAAAAGACTACAACCATTATTTTCTGAAAATGTTTAGAAGAATAAATACAGAGGGAACTCCCAAAATTATCCTTCTATGAAGCCAAACATCACTCTATTACCAAAACCAGGCAAGATAACAACCAAAAGGAGGAATTATAGACCCATCCCCTCGATGAACACAAGTGCGAAAATTCTAAACAGAATACTGGCAAATCGCATACAACCCACATCAAAAGAATCATCCATCAGACCAAGTTGGATTCATTTTACCAAGTAAGATGCAGGGATGGTCAACATACGAAAATCAATAAACACATCAATCAAACACATAAAACGGAATCAAAGAACAAAACCACACTCATCAATCCAATCTGACGCTGAAAAAAAGTTGCAAAATCCAGTCATTCCCTTTCATGCTTAAAGTACCTAGCACAGGAATTGATTGTGAGGGATCATTTCCTCAATGTTAATTTAAAGCCATGATACAGGAAACCCACAGTCAATATCATCACTAAAATGGGGAAAAGACCGGAAACATTCCCTTTAAAGGTAGAACTCGGCAAGGCTGCCCCTATCACACACTCCTCTTCAATATAGTGCTGAAACACTTGCTAGAGCAATAAGGCAGAAAAGGATATTAAAGGAGTACTAATTGGAAAAGAGGAAGTACAAACTCTCCTATTTGCTGATGATATGATATGTTGACTTTAAGAGATGACAAAAAACTCCACAGAAAACTCAGAAACGATTGTAACAGCTTTAGCAAATGGCAGGATACAAATTAATTAAATACCTTAAGAAAATTCAATGGGCTTTCTTTCTTTACAGCCAAAACATCAAACTGGTGAGAAAGAATTGCAAGAGAGACCTTCCCACTCACAGTAGCCTCAAAAAGACAAATACGATACGCGTAGGAACAAACAAACACAAAGACGGACGAAAGACCTGATCTACACAAAAATTTTTCAACGCCTTAAAGAAAGAAAATTGAAGAAGAATCAGAAGATGGAAAAAACCCCCCATGCTCATGATTGGGAAAATTAACATGTTAAAAATGTCCATTTTACCTAAAGAATTCGCTGTATTCCAAATAATCCCAGAATCAACAAGATTCCCAAGGAGTTCTATCACAGGCTTGAACAAAAGTTCTTAATTCATTTGGAGAAACAAAAGACACCGAATAGCCAAATCAATCCTGAGTGAAAAGAGCTACACAGGGAGGGATCTGCTATACCAAATTTTAAACTATACTACAGGGCTGATTAGTCATAAAAACAGGCCTGGTACGGCACAGAAACACAGACCTGTGGACCATGGAACAAATCGAATGATCAAACTGAGCATATAATATTTCAGCCATCTCATATTTGACAAGGGCCAAGAAACCACCAATGGAGAAAATAAGCGGCATCTTCAGCAAGTGGTGTTGGCAAAACCTTGGATCACCCACTTGTAGGAAGATATGAAATTAACCCCTACCTTCTCGCCCTGTACAAAAAGTCAACTCCAAGATGGATCAGAACCTCAACGTGAAACCCCAAACTCTGATAGGTGATAGAAATGTTGGCAAACACAAAGACATAGGCGTAGGAAAAGACTTCCTAAATCAGACAGCAGACTGGCACAAGAATTAAGGTCGACAATGGACAATGGGACCGACTCATCCAAACTCAAAAGCTTCTGTACATCAAAAGAAACAATCAAGGAAGTGAAGAGAAATCCCACAGAGTGGGAAGGAGAAAACCTTCACTGCAGATACACTGACAAAGCATTGATTTCCAGAATATATAAACTACTCAAAAAACAAAGTAAAAATAGAAAACAAACGACCCGCTTCAATAGATGGAGAAAGAACTGAACAGAGACTTCACAAGCAGAAGTGAATTAGAGATGTCTGAGAAAAACCTCAAAACGGTCACAGTCCACTAATCATTAAGGAAATGCAGAATCAAAACCACTTTAAGATACCATTCTTACTCCAGTAAGATGGGCTAGGATCAAGAAAACAAATGAACCAAAGCTGCTTGGAGAGGTTGTGGGGAAGGGTGAACACGCATCCACTCTGGGGGGGAATGTAAACTTCGTAAAGCCACTATGGAAAGCAGTGTTGTGAGAAGACCCTTTGGAAGACTTGGAATGAACTTGCCACCGCTCACCCACCGCCATAGACCACCATGCCTGGGCATGTACCCCTAAAGACTCCACAAGCCACCGTCGCATGATATAATCATTGCCAACGTCCATTTTTACGTTATTTCAGCATCTTCTCTCACAATAGCAAAGAAGCTTGACCAACCTAAATGCCCCTCAACTGACAGAAGATGGTAATAAATGAGTGGGGCGGATATAGATGTGGGGGTGATCAGGAATCTACACAATGGGTTCGTATGCAGCAGTAGAGAAGGAAGAGTCATCATGAGCTTTTGCAGGAAAATGGCTTGGAGCTAGAGGACTCATGCTGAGTGAATAACACAGTCCAGAAAAACAAACGACTAATGGTGATGCCCTCATCTGTGGATGCTAGGCCAATACCCAGTTGTAAAGTATTTCTTGGTAGGCCCCCTGAGCTTCCTGTACAAAGCGTTTGGACTAATGCATTTTTTGGAAACAACAACAAACAACAGAAAATATTGCATCAAAGAAACTGACTGAAACGATGCGGACTTCTGCTTCAAAACAGTCAATGTCCCCATGGAAAATATTGAGAAAGACTAAAGATGGAAAGCAGTTTGGCAGAATGACAAGCCGAGCCTGACAGGTGGTGGGTGGAATGACCCGGGGAACACGGGTCTTAGAGCATTTTTAAAAAAATAATAAAAAATTACAATAATAGAACAAAATAAAGAATAAAGATAGAGGAACAGACCCGAACCTACTCTCCTCGCACATCAGATGCATAGTGAGCGATCTTATGCTGTCTGTAAGCGCATGTCTATACGCAAACTTGTGAAAAATGTTCAACGATTAAAAATAAACCCACATAATATTCCTAGGGGTAAGTACATATTCAATATAATAATACGGTAACAATGCAGTAAGAAATTTTAAATGAAAAGTTTCCAGACAATGGTTACTGGTAAGGGAGATTCATGTAGAAAGATCTGAATGCAAAATACAACATGTGGACATGTTCATGATACTACTGATCTTATAATTTGAAAATGTCTTCCTCTATCATTACGGTGCCATAGAAATGAACATATAACGCCGGGTGTGGTGGCGCACACCTTTCAAGAACCACACATGGGGGGGCAAGGCGGTAGATCGTTGTGTAGTTCAAGGCCAGTCTGGCCTACAGAGTGAGTTCCAGGACGCCAGAGACACGAGGAGAGCCCCCCTGTCTCAAAAAAGAACCAAAAAAAAAAAAAAAAAAAAAAAACTATAAACATAGACAAAACACACAACAAATACATATATATATAGAATATATATATATAGATATATATGACTTTCACAGGTCTCTGTTTGCAATAATTAATGCAGGATATTACATAAATAAAAATATCAATTTCACTGAAATACAAAAGTTAAGAAATAATTTCCCCCTAAGCAATAGGCAAGTGAGAAATTGAACAGAATACCTTTCTGTCCCTTGACCTCTTCATATCTTGATATTAGAAATTATTCAGAAAATATTTCTGCTTGGGTTTTATTACTCGATCAACGTAATTTGAATAATTATGATTTATGAAGGCTGCCACATTGCTGCTGGCCTTTTAAATTAGGTAAACTATTCCACATAGCCTGTGGGAATGTTATAGACTACAACTTTGGGCTAAAGAAGTTTCTAACACTTCAGTTCCATATTCAGTCCCTGCTCTAGGCTCCCAGTCTTTAGGACTGCTCCCCCAGTACGGGGCCTAATTTCTCATGTCTTCCTAATTATTATATATATATATATAATATAAATATATATATATATATATTAAAGTTGCCACAAGGGTTTTACAAGAGCAAGACAGTCATTTGAAGCATTTATAAAACCTTTATCAGTTCAATAGCAGTCTCCTTATCCATTCTGATCTCAGTTTTACAGATGAAAATTTTGGGCTCACTGTGATAAAATGGAAAAGTAAATAATAAGACTAAGTTTTGAACTCAGATAAACTGACCCCAATGCCCATTTTCATAGATATCATTATACTATTTGGTAAATATTCCTGTCTGACTCATTATGCAAAATGGCTCCATGTGTCTTTGGTTTTGATGAACCTTTTCATATTCATGGAGACTATTGCTATTTCTCTGCCAGCTAATAAACCCAGATTTCCAAAGAAGGAAGAGAAAAATGAGATTAAAAACAATCAAAAAGCGATATTATAAGCATACCTTTTCTAGGTTGACAAATCCATTTTCTAGGCACATGTGCAATGAAATATATTAGTAGAAATACTACAAATATGAACTTAAATGTGGCCTCAGTCATAACATTGCATTTGACAAATTTAGGGACTAGAGAAGGAAGGAATAGTAACGTTTTTCTCTGAAAAGGTAAATCATTTTATCTCTTGACAAAAGAACAAAGAAGAATCTGAATTTTGCATAATCTGTTCCTCATAGAGTAGCAAGTTAGCTCCTCACCTCCTGGAGCAAAGCTTAGCAGAGGAAAACAAGGTTCATTAAGCACAAAGGCAAAGACCATGCATTCACCCAGGACAGCAGGAGTTCATAGCTCTATTCTAATTTCAGTGAGCAACAGTATAGACTCCAAAGGCAGAGAACCTATATCACGCGTCAGTCAGTGTTAACACTTCCTAGTCAGTTTCTGGCTCACTGGTAGATGTTATAAAGCCACAGTAAGACCCTGTCATATTAACAGGGGGGAAAAATGTAAACCATGGATTAACATGCACAAACATGGTGTCTATGCTAAAGTAACCTACCATAACTATTGTGCTGCTTAAAACCTATAATATCTAATCTTTGTCTTCATTAGTTAGTGATCGAAAGTTTTATTCCTGGACAGACTGTCACCCATGAAAGGAAAAGCACAGAATTGACCAGTCCAAGTCAACAGCTCCAGAGAGAGTGGGATTGTTTTACCTCTCATCCACCTGGCCCCTTTCTAAGCCTAGGGAACAACCTGCGGAAGAGGGGGCGTGGTAGAATGTAAGGGCTGCGATTGGGGGAATGGTGAAACTACAGCAGATGTAGCTGGAGACATACATTGACAACTTGATTGAACAAACAACCCTGCCACTTCGGGGCCCCACTGGTGATGGTTGGGGGCTGTAGGGTGTTTTGGCACAACAGCCTGCAGATAGGTTTATTGCATGAAAGGCTTTACTCATCTGTTATCACTTAGAGCTAAAAATGAAAAAAAAACTGAGAGAAAGATGCAGGACAGTTATGGCGGAATGCATGATCTGGATGGGGGGGGGAGGGAAAGGGAAATAAGCCGAACGAATTGGAAAAAATGTATGAATGCACAAAGCATCAATAAAAATTAATTAAAAAAAAAGAGAAGCAGATAATTAGATTGGAGCTTCTAGTGACTGGTACTTGTTAAGTGTTTCAATACATAACAGGCTAAAGAGAATGTTCAGGAAGCATAATGTTTAGGTACAGAGAAGATTCCAAAATTTCTTATTTTTTAAGCCTGTTTGATTGGGAGCCGGGATTGGGACCCCCTAACGGAGCCTGTCCTCTTTGACTCCCTTAGGGGAAAGGTAAAAGATCTTGTCCCTTGGGTAGAGATGATGACACAAGGACAAATGCCATCTGGAGATGGAATGTGTGTGTCATCAAGGAAAAATGAGTGCCGGAATTAATCTCACTAGAAAGGATGCTTTTAAATTTTCAAATGTAACACATTTTCCGGACTTCTTTGTAGTAATTTGTTTGTTGGTTGATTTAATCTGTCCCCATTGAAAAGTTTGGCAGAAATGCCTCTGGGGTTTGGGAGATTTACCATTTAAGAGTTTATAAAGGGAGATTATGCATTTGTTTAACTCCATGGACTGATTTTGGTTCAATGACATTAGACAAGTCAGGGAAGATTATTGTTAGAGATTTTATTACTTGTCCACCATCCATGGTATCCTCAGAGCCCCAGAACTCCTAGAGATTTGCATAGTAATGAGAATTCTGTCTGGAGTGGGAAAGTTACTTGTCTTCTTCATATTTAGTGATTTGGCACAACTTTGGATCCTTCCTTCAGGAATGGAAAATTTAGAGAAACATTTTTAGTATAACCTTCTAGGTGGTAATGATTGCTATAAGGTGACCTTGCCTTACAAAATAAACTGGCAATGAAGAGGAATGAATTGAAGCAAAGAAAGGAATGGATGGCTTCTTGGAAGAATGATCCTTTAGACTGACTGAAGTGCAGAGGCATTGAAAGTCTTGGAAATGCACCCAAGATTGAGTTTTAATTTCAAAGACAAAGGCAAGAGCAATTGAGTACTTTAGAAAACATGCAATCTTCCTTGTATGTGTGTCTTTCAACAATCCATTTACATTATTTAAATTGAGTATTGAGAATGAAGAATTTCAGTGTGGTATTATAGGCTTCAATAATTTTTGGAAAGTATATTGGACATGTACAGAGGTGTATGTGCTCATGAGATGATAGCTCTTTTTCTCTTAAGCCATAAATCATCCTTTTAATTGCTTATCAACTGTCCATCAAGTACAGAAGGATGTTCTTGCCTGTCAGATGTCTGCTTCATCCCCTTGTAATTGGCTATGAGCATTCTGATATTGGCAGCTGTGACCTTGCTAGTTACTTACAGGAAAGGATTGGCTGGGGCAGACAAGCAAAGTGACATTTTTAGGAGATAAAATAGAAAAACAATGATATTTATCTTTTTCAAGCTTTGTGGTTCCATTGTAAGTGAAAGTAGCATGTTAAGATTTTAAGTCATAACAGGTGAGAGCCTAATATAATGTATCGTAAAGGTTGAAGAATCATCACTAAGATGTATTCTATTAGGCTTTCACCTGTTATACCCATGAAAATAAAGGTAATCTAGAGAACCCTGAAAGGACACCATGGTAGATGAGAAAGAGAGAGAGAGAGAGAGAGAGAGAGAGAGAGAGAGAGAGAGAGAGAAGAGAGAGAGATCTGACCTTGGGACAAAGAGTCTGCTTTTGAATTCCAGGTCCATTTTAACATCCCACCTGACTCTGATCAATAACTTACCTTCTTGGAGATTCTAATTCTTGTAAAATATTCATAACAATGTTTGCAGTGAAGCATTTATAGGAAGAGTCCATGAGCTAATATATGTAGAGGTTCCAGATAAAACATTTGGCACACAGAAAAGAATCAGCAACACTGAGAAGTCATAGCTTGTTCAAATTCTCTGTGAACAATGAGCAGAGACTGAATCTGAGACAAATTATTGGGGTGGATGATAAGTGTGAGCAAGTTGATGTCTTCATAACATCCAAGAATAGGAAGCATAACAGACTGGTCATGCTGAAATAATGGTTCTCTGGATATGGGAACAAGAATCTGTTTTCCTCCCTCTAGGGCATGAAATTATTCCACTTTTTGTACCTGATTATTTCTTCTGAACCGCTTTACATTAGATTGGTGCTCATAGTTCGCAATCTAATTACTCAACTGTAGAGATTGGTAAGAGCCTCTTGTAGATGATCATTTATCTTCCAAGCATACATTTTCTTCATTTATTTACAGTCTCACCCAATGGTCAGCCCATGTTCACTCTAATGCAATAATGTCTACTATGTGTCAACAAAAAGACAGAGAATGAATCCTGCTTATGGAGACAGACTGGGTCCAAGGATGATCTGTATATTGGAGATAACACAAATAGCAGCAGTAGTGACATAGGTCTGGGGGAGTGGGTTAATTCTTTCAATTACTTATAGACCTTTCACATTAGGTCTCACTAAGAAGCTAAAATTTGTTGAAAGTCCTTCAGGAGACGAGGGAGCAAGACATGGAGATGTTTGAGAGAGCTCAAGGATTGAAGAAATAGTGTAAAGGTCTTTGTAAGGAAGCAACTGTTGGAAACACCAGGGAACAAAAAGGAGGTGAATGTACAGGAATCATATGTTCAGGAATGCAAGCAGTGGGAGACAAGGTTAAGGAAGTAGCCTAGAGTCTCAAGTCCCAGGGGTCCTTGCACACTGTATGAAAGGCTTTGGTCTACTCTGAGTGATATGGAAGGTACTGAACAGAAGACTAATTAGTGTTCTAGCTCCTATGCAATCAGTGCCTCTAGCTGAGGGAACAGCAGGCAGAATATATGAGATAGTGCCCTTGGGAGTTACTGATCAAAACATTGCAGGCAGTAGCAGAACCGTTAGTGAGAAGTCAGCAGGTAAGTCAGATCTACCCAGATGTTGATGAGGAATTGATTATGGGCTATAGAGGGGACATGGTACCAACTGCCAGATTTAAAATCAATTCCAAGAACACATTTCCAGGAGTGAGATTTAAATTGAGTATACCACTTCCTACCAAGCTATCTCACATTTCATATGTTTGTTTAGACATGGCTGTTTGTAGCATGTTCAGTGCAGGGGCAGCTCATGTGACCTGCTCTGTGTTAGAGGAGAAAGCTATGCTACCCCTCCTGATGACAGATATGTGGACAGAGATAGATTTCCTTAGAAGACAAGGAGCTTGCCTGCTAAAGAACTGAGTTATCTCCATTGTTGATATGCCTTTTGATTGACTAAAAAGATCCTCTTCATTTCCCCAATATACAGATTGGGATGTGATCAATAAAGTTTCAAAATCAACTCACTAAAATATTGGCTAAAATATTATGTAGGTATAACTTCTCTGTTTCTTTTTTAAATAAAATTATATTTTGTTTTGAATTACATGTATGTGTGTGATTCTGTGTGAGGGTAGATGCACATAATTAAAGGGATCAGAGCAGGCCAGAAGAAGGTGACAGATACCCTGGAGCTGGAGTTACAGGCAAAGATGAGCCAATGGATATTCATGCTGGAAACCAAATTTGGGTCTTCTCCAAGAGCAGTAAGCATATTAAATGTAGAACCGTCTTTCCAGCCCCATCCTTCTGTTTCTTAATTATTCTTTTTTCTTTGTACTCCAGAATTCATCTTGAAAAGTGAAACCCAAAACTCCTTCTGCACTATTTTTAAAAATTGAAATTCCATTTATCTGCCTGTCTATCTATATTTTATTTATTTATTTATTTATTTATTTACTTACTTATTTATTTATGTCTCTGTGCCTGAGCATGAGGAAAACTTGCAGTCCTCTTTTCTCCCCTTTTACCATGTGCGTTACAGGGATCAAACTCCAGTGGTGAGGCTTGGCAGCAAATGCATTTATTCACTAAGCCATCTCTCCATGCCCCCCAAGTTTAGTTTTGACTTATGAAATATCTAAGTGATAGACACTGTCCGTGATGTCAGCACCAGGCAAATGCATGTATGGTGCTTTTAAAAGTGGCTCCAGAAACTTCCAAATATTTCTTAGACCTATCTAATATCTGGCAATTATTGCATATTCTTCGGTTTATCAATTAATTGCCAATGTAGAGGTAATGAATAGTGTAACTCTCAAATGGAGCTCTTGTGATGAATACTAGAGAACATTTCATCGGATCGTTCTTTAAACAAGTTTACATCATAAGTTCTGCCCGTAGTAAATTCTAAAAAATACACACTAATGCTAATTATTATTCGCAATGATAATTTCCAAATCTTGATTAAGTGGCCGAGTAAACACAGCCATGGATAAAGGAATAGTCCGTGACATCTTTTTCCTTTTTGTTCTTATAAAAGCCAATTTCCCTTGATGAGGATTTCCTGTCCTTTGATCTACTTTGGCAGCCAAGCTGAAAGGGTGTGGATTCCACTTTTAAGCTTTAACCCCCTGGGTTATCTCAATAGAATGGCTGAAGGAGAGAAAATGGTCATTAATATTAAGAACAGATCATCCAACAGAAATGTCGCCAGCTGCAAGTTCATCAGCCCCGGAAATTATTTATACTATTGTTGATCTAGAATCTACTACTACAATTTTAAAATTAATTTAGTCTAATTACCCCCACTTAATAAGATAACTTGTCAGTTATCACCACTCCCATAATCTCCTGCATTTTCATCTTCTTTTATCCTAAATTATCATCTTCTAAGCTTGTTTTTAATGTAGTGCAAGAAACCCAAGATCCTTGGAGGTATAATTAACTTTTTCATTCAGAATCCTAATTTCCTCTCCAGCTCTGTTGCTGCAGTATTTAAACTATTTATTATGCAAAATTGCAGAACTTAAACTATGAATATGTAGAAATCTCTGAATGCTGCCTCTGTCCTAATCATGGCATTTTGGTGCCTTTCTAGTTCAAGGTAAGCAAATGTTGAGGAAATGAATGTTGCAATTCACAAATGGAATTACATTTGCAACTAGGCTTTTAAAAATGATAGCGATATATGCCAGTTATTATTTTTAAAACATTTGAAATATGTAGTCACTTAATTTCCTCTGTCAATTTTATTTTTTGCTCTTACAGATGATGAAATTTGGTATAGGTTTTTGTGTAGATCTAATGTACAACATAGCTTTTCATATATTAATTCACTCACTCATTCTTTTATTAATAGAACACTATTGAAGAATAATTCAGGGGTTATTAAATCAGTCATAGGATTAAAATGATGTACTCACTGGTAACTTTCAAAGAACTCTGACATTAAGTAAGGGATACTGATATTTGTAAAAGTAAAATAAAGGTTTATAAGTCACAGCATTAAAAAGGAAAGCAAGATAACTGGGTGAAATGAGAATGGCATCTCGGGGCTGGAGATATGTGGGTGCTGGGGATTGACCAGGGTCCTCAGCAAGAGCGTCGGGCTCTTAACCGAAGCATTTCTCCAGCCCCAATATTTTCTACTTTATATTACGTTTCTTTTCCAATGTAACATATAAGTAATATGACCTATTTCATTGTAGAAACTTATCAGTGTGCAATCAGATAAACCCATTTAGGTCTATATGGTTATAATATCAGGTCATTTAGCCATGCTTAAGCTTGAGATGTGGGTGCTGGGGATTGAACCCCGGTCCTCTGCAAGAGAGC
>VZQC01008195.1:213459-244547 GCA_009823505.1 Rhizomys pruinosus | reverse complement strand
CTCGGTTGCTCTCTGTGACCCCCCCCCCTCAAATTTCAACACCGGAACCATATAGGAGACTCTTACATGTTACCAAATCCTGCTTCTGGCTCGAGATGGAGTCTCAGGCCCCTTCTAGACCACAGCTTCTGTGTGCTGACCCTGAAGAAATTATTCCCAGAAGATTTCACCACAGTGATGCTGGTCTGTTACATACAGCTGATTTTTCAGCCCCAGTTAACCAGCATCAATTGTCCCAGTACAACAAAAATTTCACTTCAGGTTCTGGTCTCTTGTTTCTTACAGCTGATTCTTCAGCCCCAGCTGACCAGAACCCACAGATTACACAGTCCTGATGATCTCTGCTCCCCTTTAAAACTAGAAACTTCACAAGCCAGGCCTCCATCTTCTACAAATTCTTCAGCGAAACTGCTCCAAGCTCCACAGCAACAATCTTTCGACATTCAATGATCTTTCCAGCACAAAGTTCCAAATGCCTCCACAATCCTTCCCCAAAACACCAAGGTCAGGTCTGTCACAGCAATACCCCACTCCTGGTACCAATTTCTGTTCTACTTTGTGTTCCATTGCTGTGACAAAACACTCTGACCAACACCAACTTGGGGAGGAAAGGGTTTATTCAGCTCATATCTCCTGGGTCACAGTTCATCACTCAGGGAGCCCAAGGCAGGAACTCAGGGCAGGAACCTGGAGGCAGGAGCTGAAGCACAGGCCATGGAGGAATGCTGCTTACTGACTTGCTCTCCTGGCTCATGCCCAGCCCACCTTCTTATACAGTACTCCACAACCTGCCCAGGGTGGCACTACTCATTGTGGGCTGGGCCCTCCCACACTGCTCAGCCATCAAGACAATACTCCACAGATGTGGCCACAGGCCAATCCAATGGAGTCAATCCCCCAGTTGAGGCTCCCTCGACCCAGGTGGGTCAAGTTGACACTAAAGCTATCCAGCACAACATTTAAGATAGTTATAATTTATATCGTATCCCATACATATGTGCACACATATAGTCTGTTTACTGTTTGTTATTAGACAAAACAGTTCTAAAATATTTAAATGTATATAAAGTAAGAGAAAAATACATATAAAGTCCTAAATACAGTACAAGAAAAGTGTCAGAACAATAACAAAAGTTCCCTTGCCTCACGAATATCAAACTTTATATTTAAAATGAGGTATTCGGCTGGGCTTGGTGGTGCACACCTTTAATCCTAGCACTTAGGAGGCAGAGGCAGAGGCAGGTGAATCTCTGTGAGTTCAAGGCCAGCCTGGTCCACAGAGTGAGTTCCTGGCCAGCGGGGGGCTATAGGGAGACCCTGTCTCAAAAAGACAAAAAAAAAAAAATTAGGTACTTACAGGAGCTAGAGAGATGGAGCCTCAGTTTAGAGCAATTGTTGCTCTTGTAGAACAGAATTCAGTTCCCAGGAACCATTTTGGCTAGCTCATAACATCCTAAATCTCTTGTCCTAGTGAGCAGATGCCCTCTTCTGACCTCCTCAGGAAATGTTGGAGTTTAATAATCATCTGAATAGTCCTTTAGTCACGCATGGCTGACAGCCACAGGGTGTCCTTCCTGTCTTGCATTTCTTGAGACTGTCTCCTGCCTGCAGGCAGACAATTTCTCAGTTTAGCTCTGGCAAGGAGCGGGGAGGGTCCCGCAGGAGAGTCACCAGATTGAATAGAAAGACAAGGAAATAAAAGACAGACTCAGAGGCTGAGGTCCTGGAGAATAGAGTCTCTATTGATGCCAGCGTATGCTTATATACCAAAAGTTACTGTGCTCTGGGGAAGGAAGGGGGGGCAGGGGGAAGGGAGGGGTGAGCCACGTTGGTTCCAATGGGGGTGCTGCAGAGCTCCGGTTTGTGCAACACGCAACTAGAGGTGTGACATTTTGCTCAATTCCTCAAGGGAAGGGGCCATCCGGTTCTGGAACTTTGCAGAGATAGGGCGATGCAAGAATCACTGTAATATCCAGAATCTTCCTGCTACAGATAACTCACGGAGGCAATCTGAATGCCCACAGAGATATCAGATAACCGGACATCTTCCCGGACAGGTATTACAAGTTCTTGCTTCAAGCCACACACAAAATTTCATGCCCACAAGGAAACAGTAGGCAATAGATAGATAGATGATAGATAGATAGATAGATGATAGATAAATTCTTTAAAACAATCCTGTGTTCAGATACAAGTAATGCTGGAATGAAAATATAAATGAATCAGTCTGTTAAAATTGACAATAGCTTATCAACTTTATTATTTTGTCCAATTACATTAGCTTTCTTTTTTTATTTATTTTATGTGTATGAGTATACTGTCTGCATGTAGGTAGGTGTACCCGTGTCATGCAATGCTGCAGAGGTCAGAAGAGGGTGTCTGATTCCCCCGGAACTGGAGTTCTTAGCTGCCATGTGGATGCTGGGAATTGAACCTGGGTCCTCTGCAAGAGCAGTCAGTGCTCTTAACTGCTGAGCCATCTCCCCAGCCCCACTTAGCTTTCAATTATGAACTGACATGCATGTATACTCCTCACAACAACCCTCATATTGGTTGCCACTAATTCAAATTTTCTTCTGTGAATTATGCATATAGCTTGCCCTTTACTATTAAGCTGTCTAATAACACACCATTTTATAAAATAAGACATCAATAGACACTCCAAACTCTCTGTTCTCTATTTTACTTTATTACACTAAAACATTTATTTATGCTTTTAGGTACATAGTTAGTTAGCCAATGTTATTTTTTCTGCTTTTTACTTTAAGAATATAAAGTAAAATGAGAATGGAGACTTTAATTGTTTTGTTCTGCTTTACAACTGCAGGATTAAATTTCATGGCACTAAATATATATTCAAAAATCCTAAAATAAGTCACAATATTTATATGAGAACAAAGGAAGCATTTCAATGCGGAGAAAAGGATGGTTAAAGTAAACAGAGCTGGTGCAACTGGCTACCTATCTGGAAGAAGATTAAGTTGGATCTTGTCTCACATCACAGAAAAAATAAATTCCAGATTGTTTAGAAGTGAAAATACAAAAATAAACGATTAAAGAAAGAAAAGAAAAGTATCACAAGACATTCAAGCATAGGGGCAACCTTCATTATCAAGAAAAGAAAGAAGGGGCTGAGATGTGGCTCAGTAGTTAAGAGCACTGGTTGCTCTTGCAGAGGACCTGGATTCCATTCCTAGGACCCACATGTTAACCATCCATTACCTCCGTTCCAAGGGATCATTTGACCTCTGCAGTCGTTGCATGACATGGTTGAACATGCAGACAGTACACCCATACACATGAAAATAATAAAAGAGAAAAGAAAAGAGTTAATAAAAAGGAATGTATTTGTCTGCAAAGGATCAATTGAGTCTATAGTGTTGTTATTTCTAAACTGAGTTAATATGCAATTTACATATACTCATACCTAAAAATAGGTATATCATTATTTATATACATAGCAACTATAGAATAGCCGGGCGTGGTGGTGCAAGCCTTTAATCCTAGCACTTGGGAGGCAGAGGCATCCTGGTCTACAGAGTGAGTTCCAGGACAGCTGGGATGCATACAGAGATTGCAGACTCCTGTCTGCAAAATGATAAGGACAAAAAGAAAGATAAAAAAAAAAAAAAAAAGCATATTAGCACTATGCTCAAGAAGAGGACGCTTATGAGAGTATGGTCAGCAGTTAAGGAAGTGACTGTAATCTTGGCTATTTGCCAGATGACCATGGGTTCGATATCCCATGCCACCCAGCAGGCAGCTTTAGCTCATAGTTTCCATGGGCGAAGGTCTTGACATCCTCGTGTCTTTGACCGTCCACGGGGCTTTGCACGAATACGACTACGGGAACACTGCCACCAGTCCTGACAATTACAGACAGTACACTCATTTACACACAAAAATAAACTTTTAAAAAACTTTCATGCTTAACAATAATTGGTCTTGCAGCTCCATCCATTGTGTTACCGGTCCTCGCAAAGCTTCAGTGATGTTGTTCCCTTTCTGTTTACCGCTGGTGCAATAGAACTCGCACTGCGTATACTGTGCTAGCTGTTACCACATTTCTTCTCTATCCACTCGTTGCAGTTTGAGGGGCACCTGGGCTGGTTTCAACTTTTTGCTATTGTGAGAAGTATGCTGCAATAACTACAGTAGCCTGTTGCCAGTTGGGTATCTTTATGCTAGTAAGTTTTGTGGTCTTGTGGGTAATATACCCGAGGAGTGGTTATGACTGGTGTCAAATGCGAATGGCTCATTTTGAGTCTTTCTAAGGGTTCTCCACACACTGCTTTCCATCTAGTGGCTGTCCAAGCTTGTTTACATTATCCGCAGCCAGCGTAATGGCAGTGAGGATGACGGACTTGTTCCCCTTCCCCGCAAGCCTCGTCCAGCATTTCGGGTTATCGATTTTCGTGTTCTTGATCTTAGCCAGTCTCTTATTGGAGTAAGATGAGTATACTCAAACAAGGTAAGTTTTTTTGAAATGCTTGGGCCCGATTTCCTTTTTAAAATTTTGTTTTTAAATTTTTTTTTTTCAATTGAGGATTGTTGAAACTATGCTTCCTTAAGGATGTTTCTCGGCCATCTCTAATTCCTCCTCTGTGAAGTCTCTATTCAGATCTTTGCTCCATCTTTTGTGTGATTCATTTGTTTTCTTTCTTCTTTGTTTTTTGAGTAGCTTGTATACTCTGGAAATTAATGCTTTGTCAGATGTATCTGCTGTGAAGGTTTCCTCCCACTCTGTGGGTCTTCTCCTCACTTCCTTTAAGCCTAGGGAACAACCTGCGGAAGAGGGGGCGTGGTAGAATGTAAAGGCTCCGATTGGGGTGAATGGTGAAACTACAGCAATGTAGTCTGGACACTCATTTGATCAACTTGATTGAACAAACAACATGTCACCCCCCAATGGATGGTGGGGCTGTGGGGGTTTGGACACAACAGCCTGTAGATTGGTTTTGCACGAAGGATGCTTGTACTCATGGATTATCACTTATAGCTAAAAAAGGGGGGAAAAAAAACAACAGAGAAAGATGCAAGACAGTTATGGCAGAATACATGATCTGGGATGGGGTGGGGGTCGGGGGGAAGGGAAAGGGAAAAATGCCTGATCTGAATTGGAAAATGATGTACGAAATGCACAAAGCATCAATAAAAAAAATTAAATTAAAAAAATAAATAAATAAAAATAAATAAAAAGAGAAGTAGAAAATACTGATTTACTTGATGACTAAAAAGTTGTGAAATGTCTATAAATCTATTACAATTTAAATAAAAAGGAGAAGCACATCTTCAATATCATGTTAAATGTCTATATCAATACGAAGGAATATTTTCATTTCTTATAGCCAAGAATATAAAACTTTTAGGTATAATGTGATATAACAGGGGGAATTTAGCAATTGATTTTGTCCCTGTCATGGTGGTAAGGGGGAATAATACTTTCTTTCATACTGTAAATTTATTATAACAACAGAACTGAATATTGATTTAGCATTATCTACTAAACTTAATTATATTTGTACATTAGTTTTAGCCAGTTTTGGTTGTAATAACAAAGAATCAAAATCTCTGACTTGGAACAACTAGCATTTGCTTATTTATGGCTCTGCAGGTGACCTTTGCCATAATTGGCTGAAGGTTTCTATTTCTGGAAACTAGTCTGAAGAAGCAATCACTCCTAAGAGCCTGAAAGTCTTGTGAGGTTGAGTGTTTAATCAAGTAAAACTACATTTTAAAAATATTTTATTTATTATTTTTATTTTATTTTATGTTTGAGTATGCTGCATGTATGTACGTGGGTGCATGGCATGCAATGCCCACACATGTCAGAGGAGGGCATCGAATCCCCTGGAACTGGAGTTAAGGATGGTTGTTAGCTGCCATGTGGGTGCTGGGAACCTACAAGAGCTCTATTAACTGCTGAGTCATCTCTCTATCCCCTACAATTTTTTTTAACCACATCAAAACTAACTGAGGTATAAAAATGCACTCAAATCTAAATTGTAAAGATTAATAGAGATCAATCATACTATTTCACCCAGAATTTTCACTCTAGTGAATTAGATCTTTAGGACTTCAAACTTGGACCTTTATCTACAAACACACTGAGACATGTCCAAAAGGCCCAATTTATAAAGACTCTGAATATGTAATTTATATGGTTTGGTGAGAAACTGAGCATATGTGATTAAGGGATTTGCAATTAGAGGAATCTGGATTGACTATGTGGACCTCATGTAACCAAAAAGGGACTTAAAAGAGGAGAAAGGGAGGATCATAGTTAAATTGGAGATGTGATGGTGAAGGGAAGATAATTGAGCATTGGAAATAAGAAACTAATAGCAGAGGAATTAGGCAGCTGTCAAGCTACAAAAAAAAGACAAATTGGAGATTTTTCCACTAGTGCCCCAGTAGGAACTATCAACTCATTGAAAATCTTCAGATCTTGAGAATTATAAGAAAATAAATTTTACTTCACTTAGCATGATATATTCTAGCTCCACCCATTTACCTGAAAAGTTCATGATGTCATCTTTCTTTTCCTCTGCATAGTACTCCATTGTGTAGATGGATCACATTTTCTCTATCCACTCCTCAGTTGAGGGGCACTTGGGTTGGTTCCAGCTCTTCACTATTGTGAACAATAGTGGCAAGCTCATTTTGAGTCTTCCAAGGGTTGTCCACATTGAATAAATGAGTACACTCATACACATAAAACAATTTTTTATGTGTATGAGTGTACTGTCTGCATGTAGGTTGGTGCATCCGTGTCATGCAATGCCATGGACGTCACAGAGAGCATCGGATTCCCCTGGAACTGGAGTTAAAGACAGTTCTTAGCCGCCATGTGGGTTCTGGGAATTAAACCCGGGTCCTCTGCAAGAGCAGTTGGTGCTCTTAACTGCTGAGCCATCTCTCCTGCCTCAGAGACCATATAATCTTACAGTCATCCTCATAAATATGGTTTTCCCTTTACTGATATGTCATTATGTAGTACATCACACACACACACACACACACACACACACACACACAAGCAAATATTCCAATAAGGATGCCTTTACACCATGGCTGATATTTTTAAAAAATAGAAGAAAATTAAATTCTATTCTTCATAGAGGAGTTTGGTATCATGCTATGCACTGAAGTAGATCATATCATCCGGAAGTATATATATGTAATTGTTACTGTTTGAAGGGTGTTTTGAAGAGTATCACTGGAAAATAAAGACCTCAAATATGTAAGGGCGTATGATTTGATTTTATTTTTGTTTGCATGTATACATGTGTCTGGTGTACATGAATATGTGTATCCATGTTCACATGTGTGGATACACATGTGCAGTTCATGAATACATGTGCTCACATGCATGTGCAAGCTTGAAATTGTCCTCAAGTGTCTCCCTGGATTGCTCTTGACTTTGCTGAGGCAGGGTTTCTTGCTGAACCCTGAGCTCATCTAGCTTGTGAATCCTTGCCCCAGAGATCCCATCTCTGCCTCCTGAGTGCCTGGATTCCACGCAGCTGCCATGGCTACCCAGCTTTTCCATGCATTCTGGACACTCCAGATTTTGTCTTTATATTTGTCAAGTGCTTTTTCCACAGATCCATCTCTCTAGCCCTGAGTTTATTTGTGTAATGAATCAGGCTGCTGGAATTCAGTTTTAGCAAGTACAGTTCTATTTTTTCATACGATTTTAAATCTCTGTCTTTGAACACATGGACCACCCACAGTGGACTGGACCCTCCCACACCATGAAACAATCCACAAAATGCCCCCACAGACATGCCACAGGCAGTCTATTGGAGGAAATGCCTCAGTTGAAAGTCCCTTAACACAGTGTGTCTAGTTGACAACTGGAGCGATGTAGCAAAATTGTTGTTCAAGTATACCCTTTGACAATCACTGTCCTATGCCTTCCCTTTCTTCTCACTCCCCTCTTTCTGTCCCCTCTTTTTCCTCTGTCTCTATTCTATTGTCATGTCACACCTGTGTTATTTGTCTGTTCTAGCTTGTTAAGCTTAATATGGTGCTCTTAATCAAGGCCTAGCCTGTTCAAAGAGTTCCCACTTAGCTTCCTTAAGGACTTATGTCGGATCCCCAGGACCACAAAATAAACAATTGAGAAGAAACAAATCTTGTGAATGAGTCTGAAATTTTGCATAGATTAGTATAATTGAGGAGGCAGAAGCACATCATTATTATTGGTTACTTCAATAATATAGAGTTGGAGAAAGTAAAATCATTATGCGTCATGACATGATTATACTGTTTGTATCATAAAATAGAATGAAGAGACATGTTTTAGATAAAACTTAAGCTTTTTTATCATTTCACAATTTTAGCACACAAACATACATGTTATATATTTATCATATTTTCCTCCATTATTTTCTCTTTTTTTTTTTCTCTCCCACAAAAACTCTTCCTTTCAGATCCCTTCCTATTTATTGTTAGATCATTTGGTTTGTGACCTGTTGCATTTAATTTGCGTTGCTTGCATGAACATTGCTATGAGATTATTTTCTTGAGTAAAGGCAACTTACAAGGGACTAACACTGAGGAAAATAGCACCCCCACCCCTCAAGTAACTGTCTATAGCTCCTCTGAGGAACAAACAGTCCATCCTGATACTTAGGTCCCAACACTAGCTAGCACACCACTCTGGCTCCAACTCCTTGTTTCCAATTGAGAAGTCTTCCCCACCCCAACGAAGGTGGTATATAAGGTCAATGAGTCTTCAGAGAATCAGGACCCTCAGGCCTGTAACTACTCTATGGCTGCTCCTCATTTATATAATTTCCAAGTTCAAAGTAAACATGCTGGCCACCCAAGTAACTCAAAATTCAGGCTATTTTCTCTTTTGTCTATTATCTTTCTCTCACCTCTCCAAAGAACATATGCTGGCCTATCTTATAGGGTCTCTGTGACTCAGCCTCTTGAGAGATCAGACCATTCTATTTGCTTGAGTGCACTTCTCTGTTCAGTGTACCTTCATCCAAACTCCCATGTCTGTTCCACAAATTATAGCCTCTAACAGTCACCCTTCTATGTATGACCCCATCCCCTACTTCTAGTTAGCAATTTAATACTCATCCCTATCCTGTCATGATTGTTTGTCTTTATTTTCTCTACTCACATTCACAATAACTAATTTACCAGTACTATTGGAGTCTCTTTACTCCCACAAAAGTCTGTAGCTTGTGCTTTTGACTGGAAATTTTAAATGATGCATCTTTTACTGGGTGATTTTTTTCATCTGTTAATATTATACATTTTAAAATTTTTGTTTGACTGTATGCTCTCCACGTGTGGAAGTGCACCTGTGCCATGCAATGTTCACAGAGGTCAGAAGAGGGGGTTGGATTCCCCTGAAGGTGGAGTTACAAATCCTTATTAGCTGCCATGTGGGTGCTGGCAATTTGAACCCAGGGTTCTCTGCAAGAGGATCCAGTGCTCTTAACTGCTGAGCCATCTCTCTAACCCTATTTCTTTCTTTCTTTTTTTTTTTTTTTTGTCTTTTCGAGGCCCTATTTCTTTTTCTTTTTTCGAATATGGGTTTTTGTTACTTCTTCTTAAGAGCTGATGATTCAGATTAGTGGATCTCGGGATTATGCATTACTTAACAATAGAAGTGTTCATTGACAACCTATGACAACTTTCATGAGAAGCCTTTGTCAGAAATCCAAAGCATATGTTAAACCCTTGCTTTTGAAACCCAATAGGTATGCAAGAAGGAGAGGCAGTAAGCACTAATACCCTACTCCACTCCACCACAGTACATCTTTAGAGATGTCATGAGCTTGCTCTTTCACAGAATACTCCAGAAGGACATATTTAGTTTGACATAACCTACATTTCAGTCTTTGTTCATCTCAGGAGTTAGCAAAAATTTAAGAAGCAAGGATGATACAAAGAGGAAGGGAGAAAAATATCATAAACATTTCATAGAACACAACATAATGACATTTGTATTATGTAATGGGATCTTACAATATTTTCATTTTTTATACTGTGATTTTTCTGTTTAAATTACAGCATAAAATACTGTAATCTCATGGTAATACAATTATTTGTAATTCTCATACTTGAATAGCAATCTCAGAAATAATCTTTACTTCTCTTTTTAATAACATTATCACAAACTGATATATAAACACTGCAAATATTTAATATATATAATCTGGTAAGCTTGGCATGTTTATATACTGGAGTAGCAGTCCCCGTAATTGAGGTAATAAACATATCTGTCATCTTCAATAGTCAAGGACCCCTTTTCTGAGGATCTGTGGGAAAATCATTCAGTTTTGCACATAAGCTCTTAATGCACTATTTACTCTGCAATGCAATATTATAGTTGTTTTAAAATTAATTGTTTAAGTTAACATTCCATATAATGGATTTCACTGCAATACTTTCATATAAATATGAAATATATACCTACACACATATATGTATAAATATATGATTAGTCTCTGTTATTTGTCCCCTCCCATACTGCCTTCCTGTCAGCTCTGCTCTCTTTAACTTGGTCCCCTTCCTTACTAGGTTAATCCTTCATTCTACCTACACTTTTTAACATAGTCTAACTGTTGGGGATCTTATGCTATAAAACACTCGTAGAACCCAAGACTGAAATGTTCTTTTAATATATTTCTAATTGTTAAATACTTACAATCAAAAGAAAGAAAGAAAACAGTATAAAGAAAATATTTGATACCTGTTTCCAGACACAAACATAAGAATGTTTTCTAAAAAGTACAGTCCTCCTCCAGATTATGCAATCCATCATTATGATCTCGATGCAAAAATATATATATATTAAATAAAAATCACCTGTAACAATGCAGACATGTTTGTTTCTTCTAATACTTTTTCAGTTTTTTTTTTTTTTTTGGTCTTTTTGAGACAGGGTCTCCCTGTAGCCCCAGCTGTCCTGGAACACACTCTGTAGACCAGGCTGGCCTTGAACTCACAAAGATCCGCCTGCCTCTGCCTCCCAAGTGCTAGGATTCTTTAAATTAAAATTAAAGAATCCTAGCACTTGGGAGGCAGAGGCAGGGTGTGTGCCACCACGTCCGGCTTACTTAACAAATAAAATCTTAGCAGACCTAATTTTACATGAAATGGAGAAGAAATGTACTATTTACTTACCTGCGGTTTTCTCTATATCAAATAGTATTTTATACTTACTTTTTAATTTATCATGCTAATAGGGACCTTCCTAGATCAATACTTGGCTGATAAACTTTTGCATATATAAAAATCTTATAGTTTATATGATATTTTCATTTACATGCTTTCTCCAATAGATTTTTATCAATCTAAAAACTGTGCTTTCTTTTGTCTGTTTTTTTCCCTTGAGTGCTCTCATTGAATAAATGTATAGAAGCCAACTATTCATAATATATCAAAAAATAGCTTCAAATGTGACTTTCATTTGGAAAAAAGAAGAAAAGAAGGAATGTCAGTGGAAATGTTTTAAGAGTACTTTATGAAAGCTTTGCAAGTTTTGAACGATGACTTCCCTTCCTCCTCAACAATTTCCAACAAAAGCTCAATTTAATACTTATCATTTAAGCTAATGACCCTTTAATTTCATGGGAGACTTTGCTTGTCTTCTTTCCTGATATCCAAAGAAAGAGAACAACAGACAAGGAGACTGTACTGATAGGAAATGTTCCCTCCTCCTGTTCCCTTCCCTAGGACTGCATAGTTTTAATGAATAGTGACAGTTCTTTTATGGTAGACTATGTTTAATAAAACAATTCTTGTATTTAAAGACTCATTAATGAGATTGGAGAGATGGCTCAGAAATTAAGACCATTGGCTGCTCTGTCAGAGAGGACCAGGGTTCAATTCCTAGTATCCACATGAATGATTCTAGGTTATCCAACACTCTTTTCTGGCTTCTGTGGGCTATGCTTGACTTGGGTACACTTACATACATGCAGATAAAACATGCATACACATAAAATAAATAATAATCAATGGTATTTTTTTAAAAGACTCATTCATAGTACATAGATTTAAAAGAGGCAGAAGACAAAAGAAGGCAGGAGGGAAGGAAGGAAGGAAGGAAGGAAGGAAGGAAGGAAGGAAGGAAGGAAGGAAGGAGAGATGGAGGAGAGGAGAGAGGATAGGAGGGAGGGAAGAAATACATGACAATTAGCTTGTCAACTTTTTATCCATGATATTAACAACCATATGTAAATAAATATTTTTAAAGAGAATCACTGGAAAAGTTCTTCAAGAGGTACAGATAGAGGTAGTGAGTTACTCTTGCTGGGGTTGTGGGTCAATAGGGATCCTTCAGATTGCTGTAGGTCTACAGAGATAGATGGTCTATAATGACAATATCAACAATTATAGCTCCCTTCTCCCAATAAAATATACCACGTGGCAGGGTTTGATTTTATCCATACATCAGAACTTACAAAATTCTTTAGTAGACATGTCAATTATTACTGTGCTGTTATATTTTGTAGATGATCAAACTCCAAGGAATTACTGCATCTAAAAAATGCTCCACTTTTATATTGTGATTTGGATTTTTATAAATCCAACTTTTGTCCTCTCTCTTGCAGGATCATAAAAAGTTTGTGTAGCAAGCCATTTATATATGCCTCCATTTGTCACTGAATTATTTGCTGGGATCTTCATTGAATCAGAGAGAATATACCAGATTTAGGGAGAAGACGTATCATAGAGACAACAGACATTCTGTTTACCTTCAAACACAGAAAATCAACAAAGAGCAGATGTGGTTTAGATACCTACACTAAGTCCAAATCTAGAACAATATGATAATAGAAAGATTAGGAAATTCATTGCTGATCTGGGATGATTTATCCATTTTGTAATCTTTTCTTGACTGGGGATGGCTATATAACAATTAATTATTTATGACAGATTTGCTAGATAACAATTTTAAGGGTATTTTAGCTTCCCAAGGGGAACTAAATATGCTTAGATTTGTCATTATTTTTATCGACCTTCTATTAGTTACTTGACTCCCTGCTGTAAAAAACAGCCCAACAAGAAGCAAATTAGGGAATAGGTAGTTTATTTTGTTACGCAGTTCAAGGGTATACTCCTTCATGGCAGGGAAGTCATGGTGACAGAAAGTTGAGACACCTGGTGTCACACTGCATCTGCAGTCCAGAAGCATAAAGAGTTCAATGCACATCCTCAGTTCACTGTCTCTTATTTTACATAATCCAGGTTCCCAGCCCAGGGGATGGGATCACTTATAGTATAAATTGTAAATTAACATAAATCAGCATAAGCCTTCTCCACTTATTGATGGGAAAAAAATGAAAAGTTTGCTGTGAAAATGTGTTTGAGGAAGGTCTCCTACACCCAGCCTTCCAAATTAATGGCTACCTTCCATATAGTACTTTTGGAGCTTCTTCTGTATTAAACTACCTCATTTTCTCCTATATTAAGTTTACTAGACCAGAAAAACTTAGTAGATAAGATGTATCTGAACCAGAGCAAGACATTTGTCAAATGTCTTTCCTTGTATCCATGTGGAAAGGGCTGGTGTAATTAGAGAAAGTAGTGACTGGTTGAACGATTTTATCCAAATGAATTCATATAAATGTGGAGGGCAATTTCTAGTCCAGTGCCTTGGGAGGAGATAGGAAGTAAATTTATCTTGCTTTTCTTTCAACTTAACTTCATAACAAAGACCTTGATTTTAATAATTATTGCTTTTGCTTTTCTTTGTCTGATAAAGAAATATTCTCTTCCCCCTCCCAAATACACAGAAATCTTCACCTCATATGATTCTGGGAGCATTATCAAAGTTTTTATTCCTATTCATCTCAACAGACAAACAAACATCTGGCCAATTAGGAGAACCCCTCATCCCTGAGTCTAGGAATTGTGAGAGCCTACACAATCCTTCAAACTGTGTTCTATATAATCAATTATCTTCCATAATCTCTCAAAGTTGGGCATTATTCTCCTCCAGTTTTCAGAGAAAAATTGAGGAGCAGAGAGTTCTTTTCGTTTACTCAAGGTCACCCATTTAAAATTTCTGAACGCAGATTCATATCCTGTGACATTTTGTTTCCCAAGCTCTTCACCCAGGGTCAGCGTTTCCATTAGGCGCAGAAGGCACAAAGGCACTTTTAGGGAACCACAAAAATGTTTTGATTTTCATTCCTCTTTAAATAAGAAAAGAAAATATGCTGAATGTTTACTAATGAATTCAGCCTTGGTTGCATCTTTCATTAGACAACTGTGGCAATAAAGTGTATGTAAATGCCTTTATAGGGAAAGGGGCTCACCCTGACCAAACTTCTAATACACACAAAAGGTGTATTAGCAGCCATCTCTCATTCCTGACTCTACTTGCTTCCACTATGCCAGACAGAAGGAAAACATATTTGATGGAGTGTATCGGCAACTGAGAGAAGAACTGGAGCAGTAACAAGTGTATGAAGGCGATACATGGAAAGTGAGACCAGGCTGGTACAGAGAGGAGCTGAAATGCTTAGGCTCTTTTTAACCTTCCTCCTGTGTGGGTTAGCCTTTGTTTCCTCATGAATATGACTGGGAGAATTTCTATCTTCTCTGAAGTCTCCCACATGGGATAAATTCATGAACTGACTTTGAAAATAACCAGGAAACCAAAAAAATGGTCTTTTCTTTTAAAACTTCACTGTCTCCTGAATGCAGTACCAGGAACAACAACTCTTGTGTCATATTCCTTACCTAAAATCCACAGGCTTTGGATTCCACTGAACCTTTGATCATCTTCAAGCCCCTACCTTTTTAAAGATTTTTATTGAGCACATTTCATATATTTCTTAATCAAATTTAGACTCATTCCCCTATCCATGCCCACCCCTGATGCCCCCCTGTCCCCCGCCAGAGCTCATGGATTCTGTCATACACAAGTCCTGTCTTGCACCTTTTTCTCAGTCTTTTATGACTTTTCGGTGCACAGGTTTACTGTTTGGGTCAGTTCTTTGAATAGGTTTTTCTCTCTCTTTTTTTGTTCCCATTTGATTTTATATTATTCCAAAAAGCCCCTGCCTTTTGCATATGATTACAGCCTGGGTATTTTTCTTCTGTCTTTATAACAAGGCGGTTTTCAAAGGCAGCATTCTATCGTACTTCATGAGAGAATGGGGCCGTGAAAGCAGAAGCTGCTTAAGCACCCTAAACATCACTATCCTAGGCTATCAGAAATACAAATCAGTCATGAGGAGTTGGGACACTTGACTCGTGTTTAGCTGAGGGTGGCATCTATCTTTATTTCTATGTATACCTGTTTTACAGATGAGAAAACGGATTCATAGAAAATTTTGAGTTGCTGAGGATCAGCATTAGAGAGGGAGAATCCACAGGGAGTAGAGGCAAAACAGTGACATAGACTTCTGTGAAGATGCTGCAGAGTTCAGGCTGTTGAGTAGGTCAGGCTAGATTGCTTGTGAACCCCAGGGCCTCTTGCTACCTCCTCAGTGTGGGAATTATAAGCACATACCACCGGCCTATCATTTTTATGTGCGTTGTCATGATGGAACTCATGTGCTCATGCTTGCAGGGAAAGCACTTCACTGACTTAGCTATATCCTGGTCACCAGGCACTCTTTATAAATATAGGTAGTCTTTTTTTACTATTTCTGCAAAAACATATCAACTCATATAGAAAATTTAATTACTTATTCCTTGGGAAACGAGAAAATTATGTGATCATAATAACCATTATAATTAATAAAAATATACTCAGATTTAACAACTATAATGCCATATAGTTTACCATAGTACTTTATTCTTTGGTCTCTTTCTTGCCTTTTAGTAAAGTCCATGCAAAGTATTTTGATCATATTCAGACCCACTCCTTTATCTGCATTCTTCCTCTAGTACACCAACCTCAACCAAATTTCATGTTCTCCATTATTTTTTTTTCCAGTGTATATTGAGTCTAGTAATTTTTTGTCCTCAAATGCCCTTCAGTGTGAGTCCATCACCTGGAGCCTGGTCTATCTACTTAGTTTCATACCCCTAAAGAAAACTGATTCATGGCTGGAGAGATGGCTTAGCCATTAAGAGCACTGACTGCTCTCGCAGAGGACCTGGGGTTCGATTTCCAGCACCCCTACATGGCACCTAAGAACTTTTTTTTTACTCAAGTTTCAGGGAAACTGACACCTTCTTCTGTTCTAGTCAGGCATTTCATGAGCTGGATGCAATAACATACATGTAGCCAATACACTCATACACATAACATTAAAATAATAAATCAAATATTAAAAATAGAATAGACTATCCCTCTCATAACAGTTATCAGTTGTCAATAACTACTCTGATAGGGTTGATCTTCTTACCTGCTCACCCCACACTGGGATTTTGCATGGTTTGAGCTTGTATGGGTCATGTGCATGTTGTTACAATTGCTGTGAGTTCATGTGAGTAACTACCCTGATGTCTGGAAACCATTTTGTCTTTGTAGTCATCCACTACCTCTGGTGTTCACAGTCTCTCTGGCCCCTTCTTCCACAATGATCCTTGAGCCTTGGGAAGCAAAGGTTTGATATATCATCCCATTCATGGCTAAGCAGCCTGTAGTCACTTATTCTCTGCATATTGACCAATTGTGAGTCTCTGCAGATCTCTGTTAATTGCCAGCTGCTGCAAGAAGCTTCTCTGGTAAGAACTGAGCGATGCATTAATTTATGCATATAATAAGTAAATAAGAGTTGGTTAAAGACTATTTTTATTTGATATAATAATATTAGAAGGTCTTCTTTATGGCCTGTGACCAATCTAGCCCAGATTCCTAGGCTTGATACCAGTGCTAGGTATTGGGTACATCTTATGAAGTGGTGTCAAATCCAATTAGAAAGTATTTGGTTAGTAATTTAACGTTGATGCCACTATTGCATCAACAGGCATATCTTGCCAGGCCAGATATTACTATAACTCCCTGGGTTCACAGGTGGACAAAGCTGATTATTACTGTCATCTTTTGGTAGCAGGAATAGCAACTTTCAGATCTATGAAAGCTAATCAGTAGAGATGAAACTTTGAGATCAGTAACAGCTTGGTTTCTCCTAGTTTTTTTTTTTTTTCTATATTTTGATGTCCTTCTGCTCTTTATTTCTTTTTTAAACTGTTAGCCAGGCTGCACTTCATCAACATGTAAAAGTGGAGCTGGTAAGTGGAAAGGCATTCTTACCACACTTTTGTAGATGTGATAACTTCAATATCATATCCTAACCTTGAGGTTAGAAAAGAATTGGTTCCTAGTTGGTATGGTGGTACACACCTATAATCCCAGCACATGGAAGATGTGGTCAGGAAAAAGGAGTTTAAGATCATAAGATGTGTCTAAGACCAGGTTTGGGTTACATAAGATCATGCAACAACAACAAAAAAAACCCCAAAACAACCACAAAACAAAACAAAAATAACAATCAAAACATAATCAGTAATCAGTACCAATAAATCCTCAAGATCAGTACCAGACTGATTTGTTTTCTACGTTTGTTCTATGATATACATGTAGTATCTTTAGTAATAACGTAAGTAACGAGAACTACCTTTTAGTTCTTGTGGATAACCAAGAGCAAGAATAACAGACAATATGGATTGAGTGTCGATGGGGAACGTCTCTCTCATCAACAGCTCCAAGAGAGTCCATTCCCTACTCTGGCCCTTTCTTATTTGTTAGTCAATGGTGTCCTGTAGGGACATCATCCCCACACTTGTAGGGTGATTACATTTAACTTCCTTTTATCTTGTATATGTGTATACTTTAAGAATCTTCTACACACTAGTAGTCTTCTACATTATTTTTTTAAAAGCCTTTATAATCAATTACTCAGCTTTCATTCAGAGATAATGCCATACATTTTACAAAATACTTTGAAAAATAATTTCATTCAATCTTTAAAACACTACTAAGAATAAGGGAGCACAATTATTACCCTCTCCACTGTGCAGACGAAAGTATCGAGATCTAAAAAAAGTGGGAAAATGTTCTGTTGTTACATACACCTAAGCTGAGTCTCACATTTGAGGGTTCAGTGTCTATGTCTTGGATGACAATATGTTAAATTTCTAAAGATTTCTGCCGTCACTGACTCAAATGACAAAGTACAAAAGGCTACCCACATGATTTAGACTTCATGTCTCAGAGAATTCAGGCAGTATTTAGGCTCAGAATTTAAATTGATTCAGCCCATGTTGAATAGGAGCTTTATGCAAAACAAATTGTCTGATTCTGCTGGAAGACACAGGTACAATCAAAACATAGATCTTGCTCAGAACTTTTCAATTTAGAACTTTAGAATGTGGTAGAACAGGTTTATACATTGACAGCTAAACACAACTAAAAGCCTTGTTATAGTAAGGACACCAGCAACTGCATCTGGAGATCATGGCAGTGAAGAGAAAAATAGAATTTCTTCTTGCTGGAGGTTGATGAAGAGCAACAAAGAAGCCTGAGGATGACATAAAGGACAATGATCAGAGGAGGCAGACAGAAGAGAGTCAAGAAACTCAGTGATCAAGAGCACTTATTCTTCCAATGGACCCAGGTTTAATTCCCAAAACCCACCTCTCAGAGAACAATCACCTATAACTGCCGTTCCAGAGTCTCTGATACTCCCTCTTCTGGCCTCTGTGGGCATTGCACATACATGCATGCAGACAAAACGTGTGCAAATAAAATTAAAACAATAAACTAAATAATTATAATAAACAAATAAATATAAAAATATTTTAAAGGTTTACCATTTTTGTGCATTATGAAGGATTTGCTTAGTGAAAAGTCATCATTTTGATCAGTGTCTCTCAAGTCTTAGATCTTAGAAACAATAGAAGTAACTTGATTTTCAACATAATAATCCTGAGTGAATTGAACAGTTCATTGTGGGTCTGATGTGTGTTTATTCTAGGTTCGCACAGTAACTTTTCCAGTGCCTTCACTATTCATTCTCTACTAGCTCACAATGACACGTTTTTTGCAGCTAATATCCACTCCCAGCTTAAAACCACCTGTTCACATCAGTGAAGGGAGAGATAGGTGTTTTACCTCTTTTTGCTACTATTTAAGGTCTCACCAAGCAAATGGGCTTGTTATAGTCTAGTGATGGGCCTTACAATGTGTTATGCTAACTGGAGTCCTCTAAAGGAAGAAACTTCCAGTAGGTCTACAGGAAGGAGAGGGTGATAAGATAAGGTGAGGGAAAGAAAAAATAATCAGAGTACACTAGAAACATATATGTAGTTGCCAAAGAAGAAAATAAACCAATTATAAGCAATAAAAGATGTTTGACAGTGTTTGATCATTGAGTTGGCCTGTAGTACAAAGTATTGGGCTTAGGGTAAGAACAGCATCCTCATCTTAATACTGTAGTGTGACTTTTGATATTCCATTCCTTATGAGACTCAGTTACCCAACATTGAAATAATAATAACAGTAACGAACCAAACTTTCTGAGGTTTGACATTTTTTTTGGTCATTTCGAGACAGGATCTCCTTGTAGCCCCAGCTATCCTGGAACTTACTCTGTAGACCAGGCTGGCCTTGAACTCACAGAGATCCCCCTGTTTCTGCCTTCCTTCCGAATGCTAGGATGGAAGGTGTGCACCCCAATGCCCGGCTGATATTCATTTTTAATTATATAAAATGAGTTTTCCAAGGGTATCCAACATAAAATTGTGGTTAGTCTTTAGATATCCTTGGCAGGCTCAGTATAAATGAACAATCTTCTCAAAAGAAAAACAGTTTTACCCTTTTGTCCTATTGACTCGCTGGGGTAAAGTGCTAAGGGACAGAGACAAAGGAATTTGTCTTCCAAGTATTTTGTCCCACTCAAAGTCCAAATTTCATCTGAGTCTCTGATTTGCGTTTGGAACCAGTTCTCTTGTTAGCTATCACCTTCTTTTGCTCCTTATGTATTAGATGACCAACATCCTGAATAACCTAAGACACTGGAGCCCGGTAGCCTTTGAGACCTGCGATTTTACTCTTCATTCTCAATTCCTTGCCATCCTCCCTTGGTTGACTTATTCTGAATCTTAATTTTCTTATCTATTAAATGGAACCATTTGGCACTCTCAGATGTCTGTAATCAATCTATGGAGCAATTGCAAGAGTCAGATAGAAAACATAGCCTTGCCATCTACTGAACGCCTCCAACTCTGAGCTCCTCTGTGCCTTGGAGTGCTGTCTTTCTAATGGTGTATTTGTCTGTACAAAGTGAGGTGATGCACATATTGCACTCCCCAAGGGGCGATTATATATGGTGAAGAGTAAATATGGTATTAGAATTGCAATCAGCGACTATTTTTCAACTCATTTTACACCTCCCATCATCAATAATTCTGTCCTACAAAAAAATGTTCTTGAACACATATCAGATGCTAGGTACTCTGATATGTGCTCACCAGAAAAAAATGTTTTATTCATTCACTTCCTCGGTATAAGCTTTTACTTTAGTAACAAAGAAATAGGCATTGTTTCTAATCCATTAATATTATGAACAAGGATAGGATTAGTATTTTGATGCATGAAGGAACAGTAGCCAAGGTTTTATCAAAATAGAACAATTTGTGTGAGAAATTCTGGAAGAGGAAAGTCATAAAGTCATTTTGTGTTGCATTAACATCACCCAGGCAGCTTTGAAAGGTCTTGGACCCTAGGCTGCATCCTACCTCGTTAAAAATACAAATCCTGGGCTGGAGAGATGGCTCAGTGGTTAAGAGCACTGACTGCTCTTCCAGAGGACCTAGGTTCAATTTCCAGCACCCACATGGTACCTAAGAACCTTGTAGCCCACCTCTTTAATCCTAGCACTCAGGAGGCAGAGGCAGGTGGATCTCTGTGAGTTCAAGGCCAGCCTGGTCTTCAGAGCGAGCAAGTTCTAGGACAGCTAGGGCTACAGGGAGACCCTGTCTCAAAAAGACAAAAAAAGAAAAAGAAAAAAAGAACACAAATATACAAATCCTAGCATTGGGACCCATACTTTAGTGTATTTAAAGTTTCATAATGATCTCAATGTGCAGATGGGTGGGGAATCCTTGGTACACAGGAAGTATGGAGTAGAAAACAGCAGTGTTCTGGAATAAGCAGGAGCCAAAGAAAGACAAGAGCAATGAGTTTATAAATCTTGAAGGTGGTGATTAATTACTGAGGAGTTTCAGAGGCAGAAGACTGGTCAGTGGGCTTTAGAAGAACCCCTCCAAACACAATGGAGTCAATGGAGTACTGAATTCAGGGGAAACAAAAATAAAAAAAAAAAAAAAACAAGATGTCATACATTCTTCAAAAACTTGTAATGAATTGTGTCATCCTGAAGGAAAACTCTCTAGATATTCTTCAGAGAAGTGTTGAGTTTCTAAATACTCTGACCTTTCGGCTTTCCACAGGCATCTGGAGTCAGGTCCAGGTTTATGGACCTTCATCTTCTGCAGTCTTATAAAGACATCTCATAGATGTTAAAAAATATTTGTCCATGGGCTGAAGAAATGGTTCAGTAGTTAAGAATATTTGTGCTCTTACACAGGACAGACGCTCAGTCCCAGCACCTATACAGCAGCTAACAACCATCTGTAATTCCAGTTTCAGAGGATCTAACACCCTTTTCTGGCCTCTGTGGGCATTGAATAACATAGGTGCACTTACATGCATGCACACAAAACACTGATATAAATAATATAAGATAATTAAAGAAATGAAAAATTTAAATAAATATATTTGCCCAAGACCCTAATAACATTTCGTAGAGGTTTTTCAGTCCTTGGGAAAAACCGAAGATTTTTTTTTTTTTTTGGTCTTTTCGAGACAGAGTCTCCCTGTAGCCCCAGCTGTCCTGGAACTCACCTTGTAGACCAGGCTGGCCTTGAACTCACAAAGATCCACCTGTCTCTGCCTCCCAAGTGCTAGGATTAAAGGCGTGCGCCACCACGCCCGGCTCAAAACCGAAGATCTTAGTGAGCACTAGAGAGCATAAAGCAGAGTGGTTGTAAATTGGACAACAGTATGTGGTACATAGAAAGCTCTAAGCTGATCCAGAAATCTTTAAAACCTCTCTATTCCCCCAAGTGTATTGGCTAGTTAAGTAACAATGAATGAAAACATTATTTATGTTTATTTTGATATGCATGAGTTGTTGACCTGCATGTATATAAGTGTACTACATGCATGCAAACTACAGAGGCCAGAAGAGGACATCTGATATGCCAGAACTGAAGAGACAGTTTTTAGTTGTCAGGTGGATGCTGGGAGTTGAACCAGGAGCTCTGGAAAAGCAAAAAGTGCCCTTAACCACTGAACAATCTCTCCATCTCTTATCCTTCTCACCTTCTTGTCCTGCATAGATTTAGTGTCAACTTGACACACCTGGGTTGAAGGAGTTTCAACTGGGTAATTTCCTCCATTGAACTGGCCTGTGGCCATATTTGTAGAATATTGTCTTGATTGTTGAGTGATGTGGGAGGGCCTAGTCCACTGTGGGTGGTGCCACTCCTGGGTAGGTGGTTTTCTACTGTATTAGAAGCAGGCTGGGCATGGGCCAGGGGAACAAGCCAGTAAGAAACATTCCTCTATGGCCTATGCTCCAGCTCCTGCCTCCAGGTTCCTGTCCTGAGTTCCTACCTTGGGCTCCCTGAGTGATGAACTGTGACCCAAGAGAAGTGAGCTCAGTAACCCCCCCCCCCAAGTTGGTGTCAGTTAGAGTGTTTTGTCACAGCAATTGAAGAGAAACTAGAACACCTTCTCACTCCTGATTCTTTGCTTGTTTGTTTTGCTTGGTTGTCCTTCTTGACCTTCCTTTTCTTTTTCTTTTTTTCTTTCAGGTGTAGGTGCATATTGCCTGCATGCATATGAATGGACCCATGTCATGCAATGCTGTGGAGGTCAGAGGAAGGTATTGGATTCCCCTGGAACTTGAGTTACAGATGACTGTTAGCCATCCTGCGAGTGCAATCAAACCTCATTCCTCTGCAGGAGCAGCCAGTGCTCTTAACTGCTGAGCTATCCATTTAGCACCTCCTCCCTGCCCTTGACCTTTCTTTTTTTTTTTGGCGTGTACCTTATCTTTTATTTAAATGGAAATATAAATGACTTTTATACACTTTAAATCATCAAAACTATGAATCTGAGATTTTGCTTTTATAAACAGAAATACATGCAAATATAGTCATGTTGTGCATTAAGATACTTACCAGGTGATTTCCCCACCCTAAAGAAGGTACCTTATCCAAAAGGTTGTTTCTCCAAATAAACTTGTTCCTGTTATTTTTATAGTTGAGAATGATATAGAACATCTTAAAATTGATCATTAAGGACGTCAGACAATTCTATGACAGCTCTATTCAGTTAGGTACTTACAATTCTGTTTTTTATTATTGTTAAAATCAATATTCCTGTTCAAAACAAAACTGAAATCTACCAGTGACTCTTGACTAGTGCTGATATCCCTGTGAAACTGGGAAAACTCTCACTGAGGAATGGAGGGATTTATCTGCTGTGAAGAGAGCTGTTAGGCTCAGCATATTTGGGGTTTGACTGCTGGTACTGATGTGATCACTTCCTACAGAGATGCACAGAAGCAGACACCTGTCACAGCACCTCCAGGCAGATCCAGGACAGATCTGCTCCTTAAGCAGTAGCTGAGGAAGCTGAGGTCCACACTGACGTGCACCCATGTGACGGCACACTTCTCACAGGGAAGCAGAGACAGGACTGACCTATCCTGACACTATTGAACAGACACAGCCCAGGAAGGGACAGGCAACCATAGAAAACCTCCTGCTGCAAGCTTCTTTAGGGAGCCAGCCTGCAAGCAAGCAGATAGTTGCTTTTGTGTGACTCAACAGTGACACCCAGTGACTCTCTCTGTCATTCCCAGGTGGCTGCTCCCAGAGGAACTTGTGGCAAATATATTTCAGTCTCCATTACCTTGTACCGAAGCAGCAGGAGCAATCATGTCAAATCCAGTCCTAAAGGAGAAAAACATAATAAATCCCAGTTTGTATCAACTTAATTACCTAACTGTTGAAGCATGTTCTTCTCCTCTGTTGGCCCATGTCTAATGTCAAGCATAGCATCACAGTATAGTTTTGTACTTCCTTGAATTTGCACCTCTGGGAGGGAACTGATTATTTCCTTCTAATATTTGGTTTAGAATTCATGGGATCTTATTGTCTGTCATTGTGAAATATGCACATACACCTAAATCTATGCACACACTTGGGTTAGAAAAATTTAGATAGTAACCATGGAAATATGATTCAAAGACAGGGATAATACAGACACAAATCATTAAACATTGAGCCATTCAAACATGGAAACAGCACAAAAATTAATGACTTATACTATAGAATATATACCAGAGAGAAGTGACCAGATCCTCAAAGGTATTCTCAAAATAGCATAGATTTTAGGTGAACTCAAAGCCATTTAAAGGAGGATATTCAACTTCTCTGTGGACTAATGAGAAGAGTAGAGATGTTCTCCTTCAAATATTGAATGGACAGAGGAATAACTCACTTATTTTTTATTTGGTCCCAGAGGACAGAAATACAGTAGCAAATGCAAGTTTTATGGAAACCGCTGCTCTCCACTCAATGTAAAGAAACACTTTATAATGATTGGATCTACAGGGAAATGAAAGCACCTCAGAGGGCAGAGAAGTTTATGTCATCAGAAACATAGCCTAGGTGCTTCTGTCATAAAAATTCTACTTTGGAAAACAGAAGAGAAGAGGCAATATAGAAAATGTCTCAGGCAACTTTGTAAATAAGGGAGTGAGGATGGGGAGTAGTTAAGATTGCAGAAGTTATTTGGGCACAGGATCTGGAAGACAGAAATCTTTCTCTTACCATCATCATTTTACTGAATTTTTGTGTATTTCATAAATAACATCTTGATCATTGTTATACCACCTTCCTCATCAGCATACCCTCACAGCCCTCCTCCACACTGGATTTCTTGTATACTGCCATTTATATGAAGACCTATTGAGTCAAATTGGTGTCATCACATGTTCTTCAGTGAAAGTCCAGCTTATCTAGAGGCCCTCACTTTAAGATCAGCTCTTCCTTATCCACTTTAAGACAATCAACTCTTCCTCACCCAGGAATAATCAGCCATCCAACAGTTCTTTGGCTAAGTCTGGGGACTTCTGCCCATTTCCACAATTCTGTGCTCAGTTTTTGTCTGTTTGAGTTTCCATTGGTCTTTTGCATACCGTTACCATTGTTGTAAGTTCATATATGCAATGTGCCAGGAGCCTGTAAGACTCAATTTCCATATGGTCACATACCTCTTCCAATGGCTCTTGTAATCTTTCCACCCTGCCTTCCGTAATGATCCCTGTGCCCTGGGTTCATTGCCCTCAGTTGCATGAGGGAGCTTTGTTGATGAGAGTTGAGTGGCGCAATAATATTTTTTTTCACTATGCTTATGTTATTTGACTGTTAGCTGTAAAGTTTCCATTGCAGATGGGTCACTAAAGGTTGTGTATATCACTGACACTTTCTGTGTATGAACCAGTTGAGAACTCTGTAATAGTCTCTGTCTATTGCAAAAGAAGATTCTTTGATGAGTGGTGACTGACATACGTGTCTATAAATATAAGGATCAATATTTTTCACATAGTAAGAAATTATACTTGTCTAGGGATATGACAAACTTGGGGTCTTCTCTAAGGTCTATGTGTTCTCTGGCAATGTGTGTTTGGCTATGTTTACATTACTACACATGTGTTCTCTCTACTGAGTGGACTTTAAGTCCAATTAGGTAGCCATTGATTACCCATAAGGTAAAAGTCCCACTTCTTGTTCAATTTAGTCTTCTGTGCTGGTCATTGCTGTGATTATTAGGCCTTAAAGCTGGGGTTTTTCTAATGATTGATGTCCTTCCTTCTCAGCTTGCATGGTGTGCGTGCTAACTGTGAAACTATCCTTCAGGGCAAAGGTTAAGGGGAAGAAGGAACTCAAAAGAGGTGGTGGGGTTGACCATAGGAGCAGATATTAACAAGGTGAAGTGGGAAAATGGAGGTAATTTAACTGGGGAACGAAGAGTGAGGGTTAGAGAGGGAGGGAGGGAGGGAGGGAGGGAGAGAGAGAGAGAGAGAGAAATAATGCCAAGCTGGTGTAAAGAAAACGGAGGCAAACGCATTAGTTCAAAAGCCTATTGAAAATTTACACATATAATGTATCTACATGAGTCTATGTGTTTAGCTGAAGCATATATACCAAGAAACAGTGCCAGACAGGAGAAACTTCCCATAGAATGGTTGGCCACAGTTGTTCCATAAACTATCCAAATTACACAGGTTATTGCTACAGCCCTTGATTGCTTCCCAGAAAGTGAAGGTAAGACCCTGTTTGTAAAGATAAGACATCATCTGGACATAGGAGTTAGAGCTATGGATATGGACCCATTGCCATTTCAAAGCTAAGTTAATATTGAATATCATCTTTCTTATCAGAGTAGTGTTCCTTCATCTGTATTCTGTATGGTGGATAGAAGATGCTTCCTCCTTTCACCCATGTTCACCCAATTGCCACATTAAAAGAATCCCAGCACTTGGAGACCCTGTTTCAAAAAGACCAAAAAAGAAAAAAAATACCTCCTTTTAATGGACATAAAACGTATATGTATCATTTACCTAACTTTATGTTCCTTCATGGCTTCTCCCTCAAGGACGGCTGAGTTTGCAGAAGGATCTGATACCTGGACAGTCAACAATGACTGGGGAGAGAGCATTGCATTATAAAATGTCCCCTTCCAAGGAACCATTGGAGCAGGTAAGCTACAACAGTCCAAGGATACAGAATGATCCACAGTCAGGAAGGTTAGATAGAGGGTCCATGGAGGGTAGAAATGTGTACAAAGAAAAGGCTATGCAAGTTTCCTTTCAAGTTTCACGCCAAAATATAATCCCACTGTGGTGGTGACAAGAGGAAACCCTTTCAGGAGATGATTAATTAAAACATTAGTGATCTGCCTTGGTGAATTTTACCAGTGTCTGGAAAGAGAACTTCTTTTACACCTCAATCGTATGTGTCCAGGTAGAACCACTGTCTCAGAGCATCTGATGTTCTGCAGAGAGCTAATCTGCCTACATCTTGATTTTAGCCATTCTCCCTCCTAAAACATGAGGAAGGAATGTCTATTGTTTAAGTGCTGTTCATTCTAAGGTGTCTGTAATACTAAGACAAGATGAAATGTACTGATTTCAATTAATTCTAAATTACCTCAGATATCTTCCTTGATTTAATAATTCCTATTTTTTCTTTGTCATTGGCTATTTTGTTACCATTGATTATGGATAATGGAAAAGCTGTAGAAGAAAGCAATGAAACAAAAGTTGAAAATATGTAAAAGAAAAAAAAGTGATATACAAAATTTTAATTTGACTCAGTTGTGGAATTTTCTCCAAACAGAAGTAGAAGAATTAAACAAAAGAGAAAAAAAAACAAACAGCACAGGGTTTACATACCAAATATTAGGATAAATGGATGAGGTCAAGCAGCTAACCAAGTTACTAAGCAAGAGAACAAGGCTCTTAGCCATGTACAGTGAAGTTCAAGGTGACCTCTAGGATTTAGCAGGAATTTCAGCCTAGAAGTTCACACCCATTTGAGACCCGACCACCCACTGAGAGAGTTTCTGCCACTCGAAATGGCCTAGATTTTGGTATAAGAATCTAAGTTAATGTTCAGTCTGTTTTGGGTAATGTGACTTGAACAATTCACTTCCCATTCCAAATCTTTGTTTCCTTCAATAGTAAAATAGGAGCATCTGTGTTAACCTGGCTTAATTCTATTTAGTATAGAAGAGACAGTGTACATGAAGTACCTTAATATAAGCCCTGGCACAGTGCAGACATTTAATTATAATGACTAGTATCATAGAGAAACTAAGTTGAAACTGAGAAGGAAATGGACCTTGGATCCTGCTCAAACAATACTGTACAAATTGGGATATCTTGGATTCATATCTTCACAAATGTTTGATATATATATACATATATGCATATAAACATATATTACATCATCTTTGTTAGAGAAATTATATATATATATATGTGTGTGTGTGTGTGTGTGTGTGTGTGTGTGTGTGTGTAATTGCTTTAGCAAAGATGATTTGAAAAATTGCAGGTTAACATTTTTGGCTTTGTGTTTTCTGCTGTGTTCTGTTTGAAACAAGGTATTGCTATGTAGCCCAGGATGTCCTTGCCTGTGTTATCTTCTTGCTTCAGTGTTCTAGTTCTGGAATCACAAACATGTATCATTACATCTAACTAAAAGCTCTTGTTATATACTTTCAAATTCCATGAAGGAAAAGAATGGCATCTGGCATCTGTGTCTGCGTTGAACACCTACTTTTCCTTTCCTTTCCTAGTACCTGATTCCTTCATGTTGACTCTGATCTTTGCTATAGCAACCAGCCAGACTTATGTGTAGTCTAACAGATCCTAATTTCAGCTGTGTGCATCTCTCTCTCTCTCTCTCTCTCTCTCTCTCTCTCTCTCTCTCTCTCTTTCTTCCCAGACATTACCTGCTGCAATGATTGATCTTCTGCGGGAACCAGTCACCTCTTCCGGAGCCTGCAAAAAGAGAATCCAGAGAGGGAAGCCTCCAAATCTGTGGCTTCTCTTCTTTCCTTCATTCAGTTTTCAGACTTTCCACTTGTGGCTATAGCAAATTATTTCTAAATATACTTGCACAAAGATCATTGTGTCTGACTCTGATTTTCAAGGGGGGATGCAAGCTATACAGGAAAAGAATAGCAAGAATTATACAGTATTAGTTGGGTGAAACATCAAAGACAATATAGTTGATTCGCACATTTCATGGATGGTTAGGGAAAAACAGAGTCACTTACTTCTTCAAAGTTATAAATCTAGGCAGCTTCTGTGAAGTGGCTCAAAATGCAAAATGAAAATGACTGGGTGTTCAGAGAAAAGGACTGAAGAAGAAAAACAAAGTTGCCTGGGTGATGGCAGAGTAGAAAGAGCAAGCCATTAAAACATCCCAGCACAGTGGGGATGACACATATTGAATCTGCCCTGTCAGCAGAGCAGAGTGCAGTACCCACCCGGATAAATGCCAGGTTGCCTTGCTGACACTTGATAAATGTTCAGTCCAGCCTCGGAGCAGTAACCAAGAGCAGGCTGATGGTGTTACTCAGTATCTCATCTCCACTTGTTCTCCAATGTGTATCAGAGAGTGGGAGCTAAATGAAATTTTGTGAAGTAAAGAGCAAATTAGCGACGCAAAGCTCTGTGTCTCCACCATGAACGTCCACATATCTAGTGCTTCCATTAACATGTATGTAGAGAGCTGTAGAGGTTGGCACATCACCACTTTCTTTTTCTTACTTTTAAAGTTTTTTTTTTGTGTGTGTGTCTGTGCACAAAACAATAGCTTTAGTTGTTCATGTAATTTGATGACATTTGAATTACTGTGTATATGATTCTATGTACATACATATATACATATAGGATATTTGTGCATGGATGTGTATGTATGTGTGTTACATCAGATATAGGTATATATCATATGATATATATGACCTTCATGTGCAATATATGCATTTCATTTTTTAGTTTTTCAAATTGTTCAAAATGCCATCAGATTCCATGCCTATATGTCAGTATTCATTATCAGACATCAAAGTTTGGGAAGTGGAGCTTCTTATTTTTTATTGTTTCGCTGAATGTAAACTTTAAGGAAAGGTCTTTTTTTTTTTCTTTTTCACACATTATTTTCCTGTTAAAGGTACACAGAGTGCCACTGTAGTCCGTGTTTGCAGCCGTATGATCTTGTCTGCTTATTCATTCTTTTTTATTATGAATGTTTCATTGAATTTTTATGTGTTTCATACACAAATTTCCAATCAAACATGTTATCTCTACTCTGTTTTCCTAGTACCACTTGATTTTTCTGTGTGTGTATGTGAAGAGTATAAATGTATGTATTGTTTATGTGTGCACATGTGTTGTGGGTGTGCATGCATGTGAGTGTGTGCCTTTGGGAATTGCCTAAGTCAGGTCCTTAGGCTGAATGAGCTCACTAATTTGCCTAGGCAGCCTGAACAGTAAGCTCCAGTGATCTGCCAGTCTCTGTCTCTCTAATGCTGGGCTTCCAGGCACACTGCTACAATTTCAAGCTTTTTGTGTGAATGCTGTGTCTCTAAACCTATGTGCTTATGCTTGTGTGAGAAGCACTTTACCAACTAAGCCATTGCTCCACCTTCTTATTCATTTTTTTATCATGTCATACCATTTTTTACAAGTTGGTAATTCTTCACATAACTTCTTTTAATCGCACAAAGAACAAAAACATATATAAATAAATAATCCAGTAACTATTGCGTGCATACACTGTGCTATTTATTAAAACAGAAAAGTTAAAGGCACTCCTTAAATTTAAAAATGACTGTGTTCAAATCTTGTCTTTGTAGTTGACTCTTGTCTCTAGAGAGTAGGCAAACTGACTTACTGACTTGACTAGTAGAACAGACATTAACTTATCTTGATTTTAATATTTCTCAGAATTGTGCTGCTCAAGCAATCCACAGTTACAAAATTCTTTGCTTTGTGTCATGAAGAAAAATGCCTTAGAGTAATGAACTAAAAGTTCTGATTAAAACTGTGGAGGCATTTTTATATCCCTATATTGGATAAAGCATGGTATATGACTGTCCATGATATTTTATATCTCTTAACACACTTTTAATGTATTGGTTTATATTTACCAAGTATGAGGGACATATCTGTGTTCAAATAGCAAATCCTTTTTTTTTTTCTTTTAAAATCTGTACCAAGACCTTTGTTTTGAGCTTTCTGCAACATTTTGCTAATGTTGATAAATACATAACTTTGCATGAATATATGTTGAATATTCACAGTAATAGATATTAATAAATATAAATTTTGTGTTAGTGATGGGATTCTATCATGTCCCTTTGAGGGGGAATAAGCAAGGTTAAGAAAAGAGTTTACAAAGAAACCAAAGCTGACTTGAATTGCTAATTTCTGAGCCTGTCTCTCCAGAGTGCTGGGATTATAGATGTTTACATAAACCCAGCCTTATACTATATC
>VZQC01008195.1:194390-205082 GCA_009823505.1 Rhizomys pruinosus | reverse complement strand
AAAAAAAAAAAAAAAAAAAAGATTTTTTTCCCAGCCACTTCAGAAAATAGCATTACTTTTATAATGATTGATGACTTCCACATTTGTCAGTCCAATCATCAAATCTCACGATTCAACATTAACTGCAAACACTTTCTGCACTTCATCTTCCTTTCCTTCCTTGAATTTCAGGGCACCACCATTCTATGGATCCTGAAACCATTGCTTTGCCTACATTACTCTGTTTCTTGATTTCCTAACATCTCTGGGCCACTTTACAGTCTTTAGTCTCTTCTCTCAAGTCTAACAAGGTATAAAACTATACATGCCCACATCAATTGGCTCTATTTTGTATTTTCAAATCTGCGAAAAGACAACTCCACTTATACAAGTTTCTTAAAAATATTGATTTAACAAAAAAGACAGATATAATGAAGACATAGACAAACATCTTTTTGACTGCTAAAAGAAAAACAAAACAAAACAAAAATCCCATAACTTTTAGCCAAGTATTTTCTCTCTGGTGAAAACATTTTTTGAATTGACTAAAATACACGCATTTCTAAGTCAACCAAATCTGAGAGACTTTATCACCAGCCAATCCACACAAGAAAACTAAAGGCAGTTCTCATGCTGATGGGAAAATAAAACCATCTGGAGGTTTGACTCACCAAGATGTGAAGACACTGGTAATGATAAACACGTGGTAAATATAGATGGTATTTATCCCTCCTTTCCATAAATCTCTGAAAGTGAGCTGAATGTTTAAAACGAAAAGAAAATCCAGATACATAGCATATTTTATAACACACATATATGCATGGGAATGACATTATGGGTATTAAACGGTAACATAATTCAAATATTTTCTTAAAGGCAAACATAGGAAATGTTTAACATTAATTCAATGAGAAAGGTATTTGAGTAAATATCTTCATCTTTAGAACACCCATGAAGGGGGGGGGGATATAAAGAAATATACCCGTGTATCTGCTACTCAACATCCCCCACAGCATTAAGAGCAGAGGAAATAAATAAAAAGTGATTAAAGAAGAGGAAATGGGGATGGAAGGAGGAAGGAAGGAAGATGAGACAGAGAAACAAAAAACAATGTTATAAACAACAATAATTACATTAACTAAAAAATAGTCTAAACACAGCTATTAATTGGGAATGGTCAGAGATTTAGAGACATCAGAATAAGTAGTAAATTTAAGGAGAAATTATAAGCTTTTATAAGAAGCAAACTTTAAAAATATACAGACAAGGGGTTGGAGAGGTGGCTCAATGGTTAAGAGCACAGACTGCTCTTGCAGAGGACCTAGGTTTGACTCCCAGCACCCACATGGTGGCCAAGAATCATCTTTAAGTTGGGTGTGGTGGCACACGCCTTTAATCCTAGCTCTTGGGAGGCAGAGGCAGGTGGATCTCTGTGAGTTCAAAGACAGCCTGGTCTACAGAATGAGTGCCAGGCCAGTTAGGGCTACAGGGAGACCCTGTCTTAAAAAGGCAAAAAATTCTATATCTCTATATATCTATATCTATATCTATATCTATATCTATCTACATCTACATCTACATCTATGTCTATATATCTATATGTACATCTATATCATCTATCTCTATCTCTATCATCTATATCTATCTATATCTATCTATGTCTGTCATCTATATCTATATCATATATCTCGATATCAATATAGATATACACATGCACACATACACAGACAAGTTTGAAAATAAAATCTGAATATCAGTATGTCATAAAATCCCTAATCAGCACATATGGCAATAATACTAACATATAAAACAGACTTTGAGGCCAAGAAGGTCTTTGGAAATAAAATTGACATATTGACATTTTATTTTCTTTTTTTTTTAATATATATTTTTTAATTTTATTTATTTTGTATGTGTATGGATGTACTGTCTGCATGTAGATTTGTGCTCCTGTGTCATGCAATGCCGTGGAGGTCAGAACAGGGCATTCGAATTCCCCTGAAACTGGAGTTAAAGATGGTTCTCAGCCGCCATGTGGGTGCTGGGGATCGAACCCGGGTCCTCTGCAAGAGCAGTTGGTGCTCTTAACTGCTAGGCCATCTCTCCAGCCCCAAATTGACATTTTATAACAATTAATGTTATTTCAAGTAAATTTAGCCAATCCTAATGCACAAGCACCTAAGATAAAAATCTCAAATATCATGCCAAACATTCTCAATTAAATCCTAACCTTAAAGATTTTAAGACTGTTCTAACTAATTAAAAGAAAAAAGTTACCATCCAGTAAATATGTAGCAGACATGGATATCACCTTGCAACTTAATACGTGTTCCTAGAGAGGTCAAAAAGAAAAAGAAAAAAGAGAGCAAGGAGATCTAACTCAGTGCAAGAACACTTACAGGAATGCAGAATGCCTTTGATTCAGTCCTTAGTACTGATTGCTTTCCAAAAGATACAGTTTTAAAAAATGCAGTTCAACATATTAACAAAATAAAAAACAGTGTCACCTCAACCCAAGTAGAATTATTATTTTGTAATTCAACTATTCCCTGGGAAATGTATCTAAATACAGAGGAATCTCTCAAGTTGACACTATTCCGAAATAGATGGTAAGTAGATAACATATTTATTGTATACATTGTAATTAATATGATGCTTAATGCTTGTACTGTTCAGGCAAAGGGAAAAAATGTACTTTTTACTCTTACCACTTCCACTGACTATTGTAATAGAAGTTTGTTAAGGCACAAGAAAGAAGCAAAATGTGAAGCTCAGAAAGAAAGACAAAATCACCAAATTTTATTCATGGGCAATGTGATGATGTACACAATCTTAAGGACAAACACATGTATATTAACACAGAGAGTCGAATGCATGGCCAACACCTAAAACATAATTTGCATGGAAAGAAATTCTATGAATGAAATAGAAAATCTAATTAATGCAAAATAATGAAATTTAAGGTACTATGATAATTATACTTAGGCAAACATTTACAGAAAGGTGCAGTGAATCCTGTTACCACATTTCAGATGTAAACCAAGTGCTAAAGACGTCAAACACACCCCTGAAATCAAAGGTTTACTGAAGAGTGTTAGGATCTCATTTTCTCCAAATTGATCTATTTTTCAATGCAATTCTCATAAAAATATCCCAGCAGGATTTCTGTGGAAATTAGCAGGCAGACTTCCACATATATTGTCAACAATTTGCAAAGAGAGCTGCCAAGGTAATTCATGGGAGAATTTCTCTCAACAGTGTTCTAAGAACTAGATATGATTGAACCAGACATGGACACATATCTTTTACATGAAATACAAACTTAATTTGATATTTATTCTAAACCTAAATAGAATAAAAGTTGAAAATTTGAAATTTTCATAGGAAAACCAAAGAAAAAATCTTTATAATTTTATAAACAAATGTTTTAGTTTGCTTTCAATTGCTGTTATCAAAAACACTTATGAAAATCAACCTTTGTAGGCAAGAAATGGATTATTTTATCTTGCATCTCCTGGGTCACAATTCATCACTGAGGGAAGCCAAGGCAGGAATCTGGACCAGAGAACATGGAGGTACACTGCTTACTGGCTTGCTCCCTGGCCCATGTTCAGCTTGCTTTCTTCTAGAACACAGGACAAACTTCCCAGGTGTTGCACTGGAAGGTTCACACCCAACTATACAACAATTACTTTTGAAAGAAACTTAGAGACTTCTAACTGCCATAAGCCAGTATTTCCAGACCTATGAGGTGAAGTAATGACACACAGCCACAAAACTCTTGAATTATAATATCAATATTAGCAATACTTAAAATTATAGAAACTGAAAACTGCTCAAATTTCATTAACAGAAGATGGGAAAAATGTTTGCAAATGTTATTCAGAATAAATTATTGGTATATATACTGTTCTAGTTTGTCTTCCATTGCTGTGACAAAATAATCTGACCAACACCAACTTGGGGAGGAAAGGGTTTATTCAGCTTACATCTCCTGGGTCACAGTTCATCACTTAGGGAGCCCAAGGCAGGAACTCAGGGTAGGAACCTGGAGGCAGGAGCTGAAGCACAGGCCATGGAGGAATGCTGTTCACCGGCTTGCTCCCCTGGCCCATGCCCAGCCTGCCTTCTTATACAGTACACAACAACCTGCCCAAGGTGGCACCACTCATTGTGGGCTGGGCCCTCCCACACTGCTCGACCATCAAGACAATACTCCACAGATGTGGCCACAGGCCAATCCAATGGAGCCAATTCCCCAATTGAGGCTCCCTCAACCCAGGTGTGTCAAGTTGACACTAAAGCTATCCAGCACAATTGACCCCTTGTCAACTTGACACACAAAACACATCACTATTAAACCACCACCTTTCCAGTTCTTATCCCCAAAGTATGATGTTAACATTAATCACAACCTAAGACAGTACAACCTTAAAAGCCCCACAGTCCTTAAAATGTCCAAACACTTAAAAGTTCACAGTCTATTAAAAGTCTCTTAACTGTGGGCTGCTGTAAAATCCAAAACAAGTACTGTCTTATTTCAAAGGGAAGAATCAGGCACTCTCAAACAAAACCTAAGTCCAGCAAAGTAGCTCAAGGCTGGACACCTGGGATTCACTCACGATCTTCTGGGCTCCAAAGGGTTTCGGCAGCTCCCCCTCTCTGACTCTGCCGTCCGTGGCACACACAGCTCATCTCGCAGGCCCAGGCCGACTCCATTCCACACCTGCTGCTGCTCTTGGTGGTCGTCCCATGGTCCTGGCATCTCCAAAAAGCTGGGGTCGCCACTGAAACTGAGGCAGCACCTTCACCAATGGTCTCTTCTGACCTCTCCTGGTGCAAAGCCTCAGCTTCTCTCCATGACCCCTGCAATCCTGGGGTCTTCACTGCAACCGAGGTGCACTTCCACCAATGGTCTTTCCTGACCTCTCACAGTGCCAAGCCTCGGCTGCTCTCTGTGACCCCCTCAAATTTCAACACCAGAACCATATAGGAGACTCTTACACACTACCAAGTCCTGCTTCTGGCTTGAGATGGAGGCTCAGGCCCCTTCTGGATCACAGCTTCTGTGTGCTGACCCTGAAGAAATTCTTCCCAGAAGATTTCACCACAGTGATGCTGGTCTCTTGTTACTTACAGCTGATTTTTCAGCCCCAGCTAACCAGCATCAATTGTCCCAGTACAACAAAGATTTCACTTCAGGTTCTGGTCTCTTGTTACTTACAGCTGATTCTTCAGCCCCAGCTGACCAGAACCCACAGATTACACAGTCCTGATGATCTCTGCTCCCCTTTGAAACTAGAAACTTCACAAGCCAGGCCTCCATCTTCTACAACTCCTTCAGCAAAACTGCTCCAAGCTCCACAGCAACGATCTTTAGGCATTCAATGATCTTCCCAGCCCAAAGTTCCAAACGCCTCCACAATCCTTCCCCAAAACACCAAGGTCAGGTCTGTCACAGCAATACCCCACTCTTCTGGTACCAATTTCTGTTCTAGTTTGTCTTCCATTGCTGTGACAAAACACTCTGACTGACACCAACTTGGGGAGGAAAGGGTTTATTCAGCTTACATCTCCTGGGTCACAGTTCATCACTTAGGGAGCCCAAGGCAGGAACTCAGGGCAGGAACCTGGAGGCAGGAGCTGAAGCACAGGCCAGGGAGGAATGCTGTTCACTGGTTTGCTCTCCTGGCTCATGCCCAGCCTGCCTTCTTATACAGTACACAATGACCTGTCCAGGGTGGCACCACTCATTGTGGGCTGGGCCCTCCCACACTGCTTGACAATCAAGACAATACTCCACAGATGTGGCCACAGGCCAATCCAATGGAGCCAATTCCCCAACTGAGGCTCCCTCAACCCAGGTGTGTCAAGTTGACACTAAAGCTTTCCAGCACATATACATATGCTTTCTTAAAAAAAGCATGTAGTGTATGATTCTATTCAAATTAATTTCTTACAGAGGCAAAATAAAGCTATGCTAAGAGAAATCAGTTAAGTGTTTGCATGCAGGAAGTTGGAGCAATAGAAAAGAAATATAAAAAACCCTTTATAAAGTTGAGAGCATATACTGATTTGAGTGTTGGTTACAAGAGAGCTTATACTCTCAATACACATTAATGTACACTTAAAATATGTGCATATTATGTAAATTCACCTCAATTCAATGATTTAAGTGGAGTAGTTAACGTTGGTTTCATTGGCTGCCTCTAATGTGCCAACCAATTATTCTGAGCACTAATATGAATCATGTCCTTTATTTCTCAGAGCAAACTTGTAGGCACTCTTTCTTGTTTTACTGCAGGATACTGGAAACTGCATCAAGGTCAAATAACAAAAACATTCTGGAGCTGAGAGTCACTTCCAGTTACTCCTACACTAGGGCAAAGAGAGTTCATGTCTCTGCTGTAATCAAGTCTTTTTGAAAGTCTACAGCCTTAATACTGGCACTTCAGCAGGGCTGCCATCCTATAGTGGCTGCTCAGAATGGTAACAGATACTAGACTGCATTTAAAGTGAATGGTGAAAGAAGATATTCCAAGTTTAAACGGTGGCTGGAGCCTCTAAACAGCATCCCTTGAACTGCAGACAGTGAGGCTGGCTGTCAAATGCATCAAGGGGAGAAAACTGCTCAGCACGAGGCTGATGAGGCAGCACCTAGAATACTGTAAACAGTTCTGGGCATCTCAACATGAGAGAGCTGTCAAGAAATTGGAAGATATTCAAAGAACATCAGGGAGCATGATTAAAGGACTGGAAGGATTGATTTATGAGAGAAGATTAAAAGAACTAGGTCTATATAGATGGTGCAAAGCTAAGGAGGGACAGGCTAACCACATAAATATTTTAAACACATATACAGAAGAAAGAGAAAGCCTGCTAGCATGGCCCCAGTGGTTTTAAGTGGAAATTATGGCATGGAATCCAGAAATGAACATTTAGTCCAGATATCAAAAAACATGTCTTGACAATAAGATCAATTAGACTTTGAAGGAAAGGAAAAGTGGAAAGCCAATTATCCAAACCACTGAGAATCAGTTCTGACATCCTCCAAGTTCAAGGTAAGAAAAGATGAAAACACAAAGAGAAGTTCATGGGCTCATGATATCATCCAGGTGACATACTGGGTAGCTGGGGTGATCAAGAGTGGCCTCCGTGGGGTAGGGAGCAACAGTCCCATTGTGCAGGTGGAAGGATGTGACCAACAGAATTGGCCAAAGATTAGGGATGTGAGTAAAAGACATCCACGGGCATCTACCATCATATGCCCCAGCAGCTGCTTTGCCTGTCTCATAGATTACACATTTCTTAAGACAATGGTAACTAATACACTTATAATGCTTATAAATGTCTGGATATATTATTAGAGGGATAAATGCAATTTTTTACAAAACATGCATCTTCTTTTATTGTCACATCACAGAAAAAAAAAAACAAGAGATTATGCTTAAATACCATTGGGAGGCTGGAGAAATGGTTCAGAACTAAAAGCACTGGCTGTTCTTGCACAGTATTCAGATACAAATCCTAGAACCCACATGGCAGCTAACAACTCACAATTACTCCAGTTCCAGGAATCTGATGTCCTCTTCTGACTTCTACAGACATTGGATGGCACAGATTTTCTTATTCATATGCAGGCATAACACTCATACACATAAAATAAACCAATAAAAATAATGAAAAAATAAAACAAATTACATATTGGTCCCTTCATTTGCATTTTAAAGAAATATCCTAAGATTATTGGGTTTTGAGTTTAAGATCATAAACCTTCATGACCGCTTGATTATGGCATAGTCAATAGAGTCATCTTGTAGGACCAAACTGCCTAGAATTAAATTTGTTATATAATTTATTTATTGTCACACCTTGAATAATTTTTATAGTCACTCTTCTTATTCACTTTCAGAAACCATTCCCAGGGCTAGAGAGATGGCTCAGAGGTTAAGAGCACTGATTGCTCTTGTAGAGGACACTGGTTCGAGTCCCAGCCCTCACATGGAGGATACCAACCATCCCTAATTCCAGTTCCACGGGGTCTGGCACCCTCCTCTGACCTCTTTGGGTACTGCATGACATGGGTACCTACCTACATGTAGGCAATACACTTAGATGCACAGCATATAAATAATAAATAAAATGTTAAAAATTCCCTAAGACAAGTTTTATGAATGGAGTCAGATAACATGAACAAAATTCAGAGCTTTTCCCACTCATAAACAAACCCATATGTTACTGAAGGATTATTAAATAATTTATTAACATACATTTGAATCTCCAAAATTCAAGATGCTCTAGACATAATGACTGAAAGCATCTCCAATCTTCTCTCTTTCTGTTGCTTTCTCTGTCATTTGGTCGTGATAGTTTGCTTTCTTCATATTTGTAAAAATGACGTGTCATAAAAGTATTTTTATTTTTTATCATTTACTGAAGATTTGTGCATTTCACACATCACTTCTCAGTTCAATCCAGACTCATTTCCCCCTCCATTTCCTCCCCGCCCCTTCCAAGTTCATGCAGTCTGCCATACATGTCCTATTTACCCTTCTGAGTCTTTTCAAAGTTTTTCAAAGCAGATTATTTTTTTTGGGGGGGGGAGAACTCTACTGTTTCAGTCAGTTCCCTGTCCCAGTTCTTTTGTTGTTGTTCCCTCCAATCTGTATTGTCACAACATATGTGTTTACGTGTGTCACACATGTGCTAAAATTATGTCATCTGAAAATAAACTGCATGTTATTTCCAAATCATATTTTGGGATTCACATTTTCCCTCTTCATTTTATACCGCTCTAAAATATGCAAACATACCCGCCACCCTTGTACCAAAATTACAAAGACTGAAAATAAGCACTAGATTAATTCTAGAGCCTGTTAAGGGATTCACATTCTAAGAGCACAGTTGCTTTTAGATAAAGAGAAACATAACATTAATGTTACTCAGTTTGCCTTACTTGATGCTAGCATCCACAAATGAGGGATACCATTCATCGTTTGTTTTTCTGGGACTGTGTTACCTCACTTAGCATAATCTCTTCTAGTTCCATCCATTTACCTGCAAAGTTCGTCATCTTTCTTTTTTATTTTTTATTTTTTGGCCTTTTCGAGACAGGGTCTCCCTGTAGCCCCAGCTGTCCTGGAACTCACTCTGTAGACCAGGCTGGCCTTGAACTCACAAAGATCTGCCTGCCTGTGCCTCCTGAGTGCTAGGATTAAAGGCGTGCACCACCATGCCCAGCTCCATGCCATTTTTCTTTTTTCATTTATTTATTTATTTATTTATTTATTTATTTATTTATTTATTTATTTATTTTTAATTTTTGTATGTGTATGAGTGTACTGTTTGCATGTAGGTTTGTGCACCCGTGTCGTGCAATGCCTCGGAGGTCAGAAGAGGGTCTCAGATTCCCCTAGAACTGGAGTTCTCCTGGAATTGGAGTTACAGATGGTTCTTAGCCACCATGTGGGTGCTTGGGATGGAACCCGGGTCCTCTGCAAGAGCAGTCAGTGCTCTTAACCGCTAGGCTGTCTTTCTTTACTGCTGCATAGAACTCCATTGTGCAGATGTACCACGTTTTCTCTATCCACTTCTTGGTTGAGGGGCACTTGGGTTGGTTCCAACTCTTTGCTATTGTGAAGAGAGCTAAAATAAACACGGCTGTACATGTATCTCTACGGTAGGATGAGTCTTGTGGGTATATACCCAGGAGTAGTGTGACTGAGTCAGGTGTTAGGCTCATTTTGAGTCTTTTAAGGGTTCTCCACACTAATTTCCATAGTGGTTGTACAAGTTTACATTCCCACCAACAGTGGATGAGTATTCCTTTTTCCCCACAACCTCTCCAGTATTTGGTATCATTTGTTTTCTTGATCCTAGCCATTCTTATTGGAGTGAGATGATGTCTTGAAGTAGTTTTAATTTGCATTTCCTTAATTATTAACTATGTTGAACACTTTTTAAGATGTTTCCCAGCCATTTTTAGGTCCTCACTTGTGAAGTCTGTTCAGCTCTTTACTCCATCTCTTGAGTGGATCATTTGTTTTCTTCCTTCTTTGTTTTTTGAGTAGTTTATATATTCTGGAAGTTAATGCTCTGTCATATGTATCAGCATTGAAGGTTTCCTCAAACTCTGTGGGTTTTCTCTTCTCTTCCCTGATTGTTTCTTTCACCGTACAGAAGTATTTGAGTTTAATGAGGCCTCTCTTGTCAATCGTCTACCCTATTTCCTGTGCAGCTGCTTTCTGATTTACAAACTATTTTCTAACCCCTATGTCTTGTAGGTTGCTGCCAACTCTTTCTTCTATCACCTTCAGAATTTTGGGTTTCACACTGAGGTCTTTGATCCACTTGGAGTTGATTTTTGTACAGGGTGAGTGGTAGGGATTTAATTTTATTCTTCTACAAGTGGTGATCCAGTTTTGCCAACACCATTTGCAGAAGATGCTGTCTTTCCTCCATTGTGTCTTCTTGGCCCCTGTGTCAAATATGAAGTGGCTGAAATTGTATGACCTGAAGTTTGGAACTTCGATTTTGTTCCATTGGTCAATAGGTCTGTTTTGTGCCAGTACCAGGCTGTTTTTATGACTATAGCCATGTACTATAGTTTAAAGTCTGGTATAGAGATCCCTCCTGTATCTTTTTGCTAAGGGTTGCTTTGGCTATTTGGGGTCTTTTGTTTTTCCATATGAATTTAAGGATTTTTTTTTCCAA